>AYEL01069594.1:0-16821 GCA_000484575.1 Olivierus martensii
ATATTAAATTTTTAGTTTACTATATCATTTGCCAGTTGACATTCATATATCAAGATTAAAATAATTTAATCAAATATAGCAAAGATGAAAATATATATTATTTACCTTGTATCATTCATCTTCTTAGATAAAAAATATATCACTATGAAATTTGCAAACGAAAATAAGTTTTCTTGTAGAATGAAAATGTACAGTTAAGTCAGACTCGAAACATTTAAGCCTGGCGCCTAGCAATACACAAACGACAAAAGTTTATCAGGTGCTTTCGTGTGAGATGGAACGACGTGCAGAATTATACGCGCCAAGCTTGGCGTGTAGTTGAGCACTAACATACGCATTTGTAATGCGATCTGTATTCTTCTTTCACTTTCCATTTTATAAAACACAGAAGACAATTTTATTTTTTATTATGCTCTTTACAAGTTACTAAAAACTCAGTATTGAAATTAATGTCAATATAGTTTAGATAATTGTATAATGTTTTGTTTTTTGTTCTATGAATATAGAAATGAAAATTTCTAAGTTTAAAAATCTTATTTCGATATGATTTTTTCATATAAAATTTGTTTTTAATTGTAAGATAAAAAGTACACGTTAAACACTCAAAAGTTCATTTATTGTAAGTATTTTCAGATATGTATATAATAAAAATATGAAACTGTATAATACATAACATATTATTTAATGGCAAAGCCTAGAACTTATGGAGTTGAAAAACAATTTTTTTCTATTCTTCGAATTCTTAATATTGCTGTAATATTGCTGTAACACATTATTATACGATAGGTAATGGTTATAGAATAGCTTGAGAAAGTTGCCTTTAACATGTTTACAGATTCCAGTCAAATCATTTCATTAAACTTATCTATCCGGAGTTGTCCTGTTAAGTTTTTATATTATTGTTCATGTTTTGTATTGTAATGCCTTTTTATGTTATATTCTTTTTTGTAAAGCCGTTTTATTGTTATACTCTTTTAATGTCGACACAATCTCTGAGCATATTAAGCGTACAGCTTTATTCTATTGTTGTTTATGTTTTGTATCGTAATGCCTTTTTATGTTATATTCTACTGTTGTTCATGTTTTGTATCGTAATACCTTTTTATGTTATATTCTTTTTGACACAGTAGCCGAGCATATTAAGCATACAGCTTTATCTTTGACGAAAGCGAAAAAATAATCAAATATCCACTTTTCTTGGAAATGCCTGTGCTCATCCGCAACCTTCCGTTTTTTTGTTTGTTTTTCCGACATGCTATTATGGATTAAAAATTTGAAAGTTAAAAAAATTTGTAGGAAAACTTAATTTTTAAAAAAAAAACTCTAATATTACCTTTTTGACAATAATATTGCACTCACGCCTTTCAAGAAACACAAGAATTGCTAAAATTGCTAGTTAACAGCTTACCAGTCTGACGGATTGTGTGACAGAAGCAAACACAAACAAGCACAGACGTGGCGTGTTCGTATTGCATGTTTGAACAAGTCACCGACAAGTGAGTAACTCGTCAATTGTTTCGGTTTAGTATGTACTACCATTTTATTATAATTAATTTTATAACAATATATTGATGGGAGAAAGTCGATAAAATAAATTCAATTTTAGAAATGCTTTGGCGGGCTACATAAACATGTTTAACGGGACGCAAGCGGCCCGCGGGCCGCGTGTTGCTCATCCCTGATCTATAATATCTGCTTATAAAAACAGAACCCAAATGTAAAAATTGCAGGAAATTTATATCAAAATTCAATCATTTAGTTTAAAAATAAAAAAAATTAGAATACAATAAACATGCATGTCTTCTGTTTCCAGTATGTATTATGGCTAAAAACATCTGTGCTAATAACAGTTCATATTATAATACAGAATACAGTGAGTAATCAGTTAACGAACATAATCTGTTCAAAGACGATGTTCATTACCCGAAATTTCCGTTAACTGATCATCGATTTACCATACATTTTTATGGGAATTTGATTAATTTGTTCTGGAGACCCCAAAAAAATAAATAAAAAATTATATAATTTCTTTCAATGTTTATTTATATGTAATAACAATAATATTACATACACAGACTTGCAATTTCATCTATCATGTTTATTTTCCGTTTGTGGGGCACTTAAAGAATATGTTCAATGTCGATTGCTTTTCTCTCTTCTTTAAGATTTTTCGGAACAGATTAATATCATTGTCATTGTAGAGATCCTCAAGCCTATTGACCTCAACCTGGTATGGGTGCCATTCAAGCACCAAAAAAATTGTAAAATCTCTCTCTACCTTCTTTAATAAATCTTTGAGATCAAAACCAAGCCTATTGACCTTAACCTGGTATGGATGCCATTCTAACACCAAAAGTCTAAAATCTCTCTCTTACCTTCTTTAATAAATCTTTGATTTGTTTTAATAATCAACCTGGTATGGGTGCCATTCTAAGACCAAAAAATTGTAAAATTTCTCTTACCTTTTTTAATAAATCTTTGATTTGTTTTAAGTTGTCTCGAGTTCATTTTAATCGAGAAAAACTACTGTTCTCCCCTCCTTACCCATAAGTCCACGAATGCAAGGCTTAAGCCTGTCATTCCGTTAGGTTAGTTAAGTGCCATATTCTCATGGGATATTTTTATCTAGAGCCGGCCACTTATAGAATCCATCACAGGCTGTCCAACACCCATGATAGGGTCAACCAAATGGTTAAATGATGGGGTTCAACAGGCCCAGCCCAGACCCAGCCTGAAAAATTGGGGATGTGAGACCCAGATCCTCCAGGGTGGTAAGCTACAGCTTTACCATGCAGCCATCTGGCCCACCTGTCATTCTGTCAGTCCGCGGGCCCACAGTTTTTTCTGTGAGGTGTTCGTCATCCGAACATAAAAATCTTTCGCAAAAGTGTTCATTATCCAAACTGTTCGTTAACCAATCACCCACTGTATTAAATTTAACACTAACACATACATACATACAAACACAAACACACTAACACAAACACACACAAACACAGAAACATATAATTTCACATATATAACTTACATAAGATTTATTCAATATTATTTTAAGTTATATCTCACTTTACTGCACTTCTCAATTATATTCTATATTTTTATATTTCAAAATGAAAATTATCTACAAAATAATATTTAAAATAAATATATGAAACATAAATTAATACATAGACAGTCCAGGTCTGGAGCAATCCTGAAAAACTGATATGAGACCTAGAATTGTATCTGGATCCTCCAAAGTGATATAAGAATTCTTTAAAATGAAGCCATCTGGATAAATTTTTTAGGCCTAGTGCTATTGTGCAATTAATGAATAACAGTGTAAATGTAATAATGCATTTAATAAATAACAGTGTAACATATTTACACTCTTATTCATCAAATGCACAATAGCACTAGATTTTAATATGCATTGACATATTAAAATCTAAAAACAATCCATTAAATGAAAAAAGGCTATGATTCACTTTACAATGTGGTCTGGAATGTAACCACTGCAATAATGAGGTATGTCTGTATTTTATCTAAGAATTCTGTTAACACAAAAAATTAATAAATTAAATTCAAAATTTTTCATTACTAATATATACTACTACATATATACTATAAACTAATATAGGGTTTTCAAACTATGGGTTGCAACCCTTTAGTGGGTCACTGCTTTTCTGAAAGCAGTTCTTTTGCATCAATACATGTCATCTATAACAAATATGTAGACTTGTTTAATAATCAATATTTATGAACATAATTTACACAAAGTTTGTGTCTGATTTATCACATGTACTGCATCACAATACAAAATGTAGTTCCTGCAGTGGATCACAATCAAGTTTGAAAAATGATGTTTTAATTTATACTACTTTCTATATGAATTTGCCTTCATGAAAGTAAAAGCATAATATTACAGAAAGAGATTCTCAAAAAGAATTGCAATATATTTAATTATATATGAATTACTACTATTCAGTTATCCTTTCTATAATAATTTATAGTTGGCATACAAACACAAAATATGCAATAACGAAATAAATCGATAAAAAATGCTATTCTAAATTATACATACACATTATATATATATTATATATTTCAAAATATTATTCTTTTAATTTTAATAGAAATAAAAATACCTTTAGCAATTGCATTTTGTTCTTCAGACATTTTGTTCTTGAATCTATATAAAATAAAAAATTTCATAAACATTTAATATTCATGACAAATTACTCATTTATCATCTAAAATGCTAGATTAATTATTTTTCTATTTAAAGTGAAATATTGGCATTAACTATCAATTAAAATTTTATTCTTTTAGAGAATTTTTTGCATAGAATATTAATAATCCATATTATGTCAGCAAATATCATAGGATATAAATTTTGAGGAAAACTAAATCATCACTACTGAAAATGTGCCTATGAATTAGACTACAGGGGAAAATGTTAGCTTAAACCGATTTTTAATAATCAACAGAACTCTCTTCCATTTTTAGCTATGCAACTGAAGTTTATTTTTGTATATCTTTTCTAAATAATTTTGAATTTTCAATTGTAACTTGCTTGAAAATTTTTCTATACTTTAAAAAGCATTAATCACTTGCAATATTATTTGATCTGACCAACAACCTGCAATACTAAAATGTTTACAAAACTCTCTTCAGACATAGCATCGACAGAATAATAATTGGTTTTAATTAATGAGAAGAGGAAACACATTTAAAATTTGTAATTTCATTATTTTATTCTTATTAAAAAAAGAATTTCAGAATTTAACTAATCAAACCTGCAAAAATATTTGGATATAAACATAATGTAATGAGAACAAAGTTTAAATATTTTGAAACATATATGTTATGGATGACACAAATTAGACCATGATGACACTGATCAGTCATTAAATTATTGATGCCCAAAATAATATGCCAATGTTAGCATTGCCTGTCATTGACATCAATGCCTATTTTCTATAGTCAATGTGTCAAATTTTTTAAGATTAACAATAATAATTGGACAATGATGTTATTGGCGAACTATACAGATAGTCATAAATCGACGACTATCTTGACTTGCAATGGTGATGCAATTCCAATTAATTTTGTGACTGGCAATGCAATTTCATGGGTTTGAATTCCTGACCCAATGGTCTGATATATGGAAAGCATCCTTTTCTGTTTGATTTCCCATTTTTTTGTGTTCTTTATGTTTATTAAAATTATATATAGTGTTCTAGTAAATATTAATAGTGAGAAATCCACAAATTTTGGGCATTTACAACTTATAATGGCAGGATTTGAAACCAAAACCAGTCACAAGTCAAGAACTATCTGTATATAGGCAATATTGAAGAAAGACTTTAAATATTATTTATACTAAGAAACAATAGCAGCTCGTGCATAGGCATTGCAGAACTTCAGCACTCCCCAATTTTTCTGGATATATATTTATTAATTTATTTATAATTGATTGTAATATTTAATTGTATCATCAACAATCCTATACAATTCTCTTATTTTGTATAAAATATAATAAAAATATCTTGTAGCACTTAGGAGAGCAAAAGACGCTAGCAGCACTGTGTTTACCACAGTGCCATATTGCTAGTTGCACATGCTTGCACAAGCATATACACATCATAGTGACATGCGTGGATGCGAGTATTAGCATAATGCAACACTGTCTGTCACATAGTTCCACAGTTATTTATATGCAGGTTGTGCTAGTAGTAGCATGTTCATAGTGCTAATCATATTTACTCCATCTCTTTAAATATTTGGACATTACAATTAAAGCCATAACATTTTGAATTGTACTAAATTATATAATTTTAATTTTATTGATGATAAAAATTTTTTTAATTTTATCATAATTTTGTTATTTTATCCAAATACTATATAAGGTGAGGTGGGGTAAATGTAACAATGTATATTTTAATATAAACCCTTGCTTGAAAGATGACAGCACATGCATGATATAAACAGTAAAATTAATCTTTCAAATTCTGCCCCACACTTAACTTGCTATCTAGTGCCAGTCAGTTACTAACAGTGACAGTGTGTGTAGTTTTGTGTTGCACTGCAATTTGTAATTGGAACCTTGTTTAAAAGCATTCATTTTTGCAATCCATAAACATTTTTACAAGTAAGTATAACTTTGTAATTATTTATTTAGGTTTACACACGTGTAAAACACAATTTATATCAAATTATTTTTTAAGACCATCATTATTGACGATATTACATTTGCCCCATAAGAAAATGTCTTTGGGGCATTTGTAATATTTCTTCGGAGTAAATGTAACAAATGTTATTACATTTTCAAATCAACAGCCAATCAAAGCACTTGAAAGTTTGCTATTGGAAATGGTTAAACAAACTTCCCACCCAGAGAAAACAAAGTAAAAGAGAATGGGCAATGAATCAGAAGTATTAATAAGGACTGACATACTAAAACAACTTAAGTAAAGAAAACAAGATAGCCAAAGTGCCATAAAAAAAAAGTGTCTAGGAGTGAAAAAGGAGATGATGTAGAGTGAGGCCTCAGATAATGACCAAGAATTTTTAGAAAGTTTTGAAGATGAAATGGAAATACAGAACCAAGAAGAAAATGACATGATGTATAGAGACCTGGGTAACAACAAGTAGGTTTTAGTGAAATATGCTCCAAAAAAAGTTATGCATTTTCTTAGTCAAATAACCAGAGCAGTTGAAGATGATTGGAAAGTGAAATATTTGAAAGGAATTGCCACTAAATGAGATGATACATTTAAATTTGAGTGGTCTTCTGTTCAGGATCTGGATACAGTTACAGAAAAGGACATAGTAAAAATATTGCCAGAACCTTTAACTGATAGAAGAGGTCTACTCTATTTCAATATTCCATTTGATGGATATAATATGTGACTGTGTGATTTAATTTTATTTTAAATATTACTTATTTTCATTTTGTGCACCAATTTATTCGATTAATCTTAAACTAATTCGAATATCTTCTCAGATACTTATTTTATGTAATATTGGAAAAATTTTTTCATTATGCATTTTATTTATCTATTTATAATAAAGAATGTAACATATCCTTTACAGTTTTATTAAAATCTTACTTGAATGAAAAATCAATACTTCTGGCCTTAAATTTGTTTAAAAGTTCATAAATCTTTCAATTTTGATGTGATTTAGTTCAACTTCTGTTCATTATATTAAAATGGTCCAATCTTTTACATTTGCCCCCTAATTCTGTATATTACAATATCTATGTATACTATAATTCTGTATACTACAATCCCACTTCATTTGTCCCAACAAAGGAGGCTAAGTAGTCCCCTTTGTTGGGACAAATATAACATGTTAGCAGGGTTTTAAAAAAAATTCTGTTGGAAAACAGTAGATGTAATTTTTATCAAATTTCTCCCAAATATCAATGGCATAATAGCACAAGTTCCTTCTGCATTTTTTACAAAATTTAATTTGCACGTTTTATAATTTTTATAGACATTAGATTGACAGCTATTGAAAAAACATTGCTGCATTTACCCCACTTCACCTTACTGTATTTACAGTCTGTATGCATATTTCAAAAGTTGCAGCACCCCATGATTTCAAGTCACAAGCTGTCACTGACAAGAAAGACAGAAACAAGCAAAGTTATAATACTGGAAAATTATTTAATAAAATAAATGAATACTCCAAACATTGAGAAAAAAAAAAATTTTTATAACAAAGTAAAATACAGCTAATATCAAAAACACAAAAGTTGACTAATTACAGCACATTAGGCAGCTATGGCACTTTGAATTACATAATTAATAATTATAAATTACTAATAATAATTATTATTATTAATAAATTATATTATAAATATTTTAATGTTTCAAGTTCCCCCCTCCTGAGGAAAAAATGTTACCATGAATAAATTTTTAAAATAAAATTTTATGAAGGTATTAACATTTTTTATTCTTGCTGAATATGTTTAGCATCATAATCCTGATTAATCTGCCTTAATCAATTCCTTGATTCTATAACGGATTTTAATGATTTTGAATTAATATAAACTAATTTTAGCGCCATCTCATAATTAGAATAATTATTATTTTATTAAATCAATGAGTGGTGCCATCTATTACTTAATAATTAAACTAGAATTTTTTAAACTAAATTATCTGAAGAAAAAAATCTGTCTTGGCCCGGGATCAAACCGGGGACCTTTGGGCTAACGTCCCAACGTCATACAGCTAGACCACCGAAGCCAACAAGCAGATTGATTCTTCAGGCAGTTATACAGGATCGAACCGGGGACCTTTGGGCTAACGTCCCAACGTCCTAACCGCTCAGGATCAAACCGGGGACCTTTGGGCTAACGTCCCAACGTCATACCGCTAGGGCCAACAAGCAGATTGATTCTTCAGGCAGTTATATTAATTTGGAACTGGGGACCTTTGGGCTAACGTCCCAACGTCATACTGCTAGACCACCGAGGAACCTTTGGGCTAACGTCCCAACGTCATACCGCTAGACCACCGAGGCCACATCCCAACGTCATAACCGCTAGACCACAGAGGCCAACAAGCAGATTGATGGACCTTTGGGCTAACGTCCCAACGTCATAATGCTAGACCACCGAGGCCAACAAGCAGATTGATTCTAGATCGGAAGAGCTAGACCACCGAAGCCAACAAGCAGATTGATTCTTCAGGCAGTTATACAGGATCGAACCGGGGACCTTTGGGCTAACGTCCCAACGTCCTAACCGCTCAGGATCAAACCGGGGACCTTTGGGCTAACGTCCCAACGTCATACCGCTACCACGGGCCAACAAGCAGATTGATTCTTCAGGCAGTTATATTAATTTGGAACTGGGGACCTTTGGGCTAACGTCCCAACGTCATACTGCTAGACCACCGAGGAACCTTTGGGCTAACGTCCCAACGTCATACCGCTAGACCACCGAGGCCAGCGGATTAATTCTTCAGACAGCTATATTAATTTAGAGGTAATTTTTTTAACAACGATATCGGACTCTGCCAATAAATCTATAGAATCAAGGGATTAAACTAAATAACTACTTAGCACACACTGCAGTTTTAAAATATAACACTCTTTTAATCAATTATCGCATAACACTAACGTTTTCGGCGTACTAACACCATCCTCAGGTATTTCACCTTACAATAAAATAGAATAGAATAATTCTAAAAATTAGAACATCGCTATGGAACATTGCTATTTAGAACAAAATTTAAAATTTAAAACTCAAACATTTCTTTTTTAACATGGATTTAAAATTAAACATACATATAATTATAAACTAACAAAGGCAAGATTCCAATAACTATATTTAAAAATACAATATATATTACATCATAAAATAAAATAACAATATTCTTTCTTCTTTCATAGAGTAGTTGTCATACTAGACTCCCTGTATATGTTAACATACATCGTGTCATGCCATTAGATTAGCAGTTCATATTACTTAAAAATTAAAAAATCACTTCTACACTGATATTAATTAATTTGTTAATTAGTCCTTTTATATGTATCTTAATTTTACCGCTATTTGCATAATAGTTCTTCTTTTAGACGATTACTTCAACTTTGTATTACGAATAACATACTTCCATGCCCCGGATGGCTCCCAGTTTAGTTTGTCATTAACCAACTGCTCTTTCCTGCTTCTTTTTATTATTTCCACTGCCTCAGTAATTGTATTTGAAACTTATGCAGTGAAATAGTATACAGAGAATCAAGGGATTAATTAAGGCAGATTATTCAGGATTATTTGGATTAAAGTTCCCTTGAGGTTGGTTTAATATTTAAAGTTTAATGTTTAGCCTCTTTCATTTTAAACAAATTATTACAAACAAAACTTTAAATTCAAATAATAAGATTACTTAATGTACACAAAATTTATCTTATCATTTACTTTATATAGTACTTCTATGATATTTAAGATTTGCTTTTAAAATAAAAATAAATAATGAAATAAAATGTTCATAGTTAAGTTCAACTGATCTATAATGTTATATCTTTTAATTTTTTTGAATGATGAGAATTCTGATTTTTTACCTATCCAGTGTTTGAACTCTTCTGAAGAATTGAAATCTTTGATGACTGAGACTGTTTAGACTTAATTTTAAGTACCTCAGTTGACAATCTGAAATGTTCAAGATCATAATAAAATCTAAGTTTTGAAGCATGGACAGTGTCATAAGATTTTTTGAGAGCTTGATTTGATTTATCAATAATATAATTTGTTTCAGGTAATTGTTTAAGAATGTTATATGGACATGTACATAGCTGCCATTAGTTTTGCCATATTTGGATGATGGTACATTTCAAATAAAACTTTATGAACAATCTTAAAAATTGCTGATAAATATTTTTTATCATAATAATGCTTATTCTTATTATGATAATCCAAAGACTTATCAAAAGCAATTTGTCTAGCTTCATCTAATGATGTAGTTTTTGCAGTGATGGAATAAGGAGTTGGTATGAAGGTTCACCAAATAAGAATAAAGCTGATGTAAAACCTGTTACTTCATGAGGTGTCCTATTAAAATCATAAGTAATTTTCTTCAAAAGTTGAGGCCATGAAGTATTTAATTTGATGACAATTGACATTTTAATTTTGAAATTAAAGTTTGATTTGTACATTCATTTAATCCATTGCATTGAGGTCTTTGAGTACTTGTAAGATGAATGATATTTCTATTTTCCAAAAATCTTTTAAACTTGGATGCTGTAAAAGCTGGGTTCTGATCATTCAGAATCTTTTTTAGTTGTGTAATTTGGAGAATTTGAACAACACAAGAAATATAGCTATCTGTATTTTTATTCTTACAGGCAAAAGTGCAAGCATATCTTGTAACGTGATCTATTATAAGATGAATATATCTTACTAGAACCATAATTAGATAAGCCACCTATGGTGTCTATGGTGATCAAATTAAAAAGATGTATTATTAATGGCAGAGTACCAAGAAGACTACAGTGGTACCTTGGTTAACGATGGTAATCCGTTCCAGCATTACAGTCATTAGCCAAAGCGCGATTCCCCATAGGATTTAATTGAAAATTGATTAATTCGTTCCAGCTCCTTCTTTCAAAATCAAGATCAAATTCAAAAATCTAAATTTTAAAATTAATTTTTTCCCTGAACAAGTATTGCCATCTTGTTGAGATGATAAAACATTACCTTTGTTTTACTTTGAAACATAAAAATGGCAAATTACATTTGAAGAGAGCAATAAATTACATAAGGATATAAACATAACTACATAATGATTGATATATTGGATCATAAATATAGCAATATAATTATCTAATTCTTTTTATATATTAATAAAATCTTTTCCATCATTTACATTAAATAATATTTGTTATTTTACAATTAAATTGTTTCTTTCTTTTTTTAAGTTTATCAAGTAAGAAAATATGGAATTATTTTATTATTAGTAAATAGATTATTTAAACAAATAACTAACAAACTAAAACAAATTTATATTTGATTGAATACTATAAAGTTTAAAATTAATATACTGTTTAATTAAATTTACAGTATAATTTAAAATAATAATGACAAACCTGTCTTGTAAATGTTCTTGTATTTATACCTGGTGAAGGAAGAGAGACAACTTGAAATCTAAAGAAAAATAAAAAATGCATTTATATATGTATTCCTACATTATAATTTTGTGAAAATTAAATAAACACAGTAAATACAATTTAATAATTAAATCTATATCCAATAAATACTATAATTAGTGCAATTTGAAGTAATTATGCTTCAAATACTGTAGTTCCAATAATTTATTAGAAAGTAAAGATTATATAATCCTTCTGCTTTTCAATATATTAAATGAGAAAACAAGCTAAAATACCAATTAATAAATATTATTATTTTAAACTGCAGCCACATCAAAATAAAGATAATATTAAAAAATTATATTTGAAGTATAATATCTTATTGGATCTAAATAATTAATTTAATTTTAAAAGATATAATTTAATTGTAAAGTTAATATTCTCAATAATAATAATAATAACCCCTCCTGAATCCTGCTAAGCTGCCTCAAAGTGGCGGAGGGGCGTACGTGGGCGGAATAGGTGATGCAAGTCAGAAATCCTTTTCTGGTACGGTCACCCTGGGCTGGAAGGCTATTCCACTATGCTCAACTAAATGCTAGCAGGTGTCCCCATCTCGGTGGTGTTTTTTCTAGTTTACTATGATATATGCGTCGTTAACATAGACATTTTTTTCTTTCAACCACTCGTCATTAACCAAAGCCATCGTTATCTGAGGTACCACTGTATATTTCTTTTGATGGGACTTTTTAAATTTTTGACAAATTTCACAATGTTGGATATAATTTGCAATATCTTCAGTTATTTTTGACAAATTTCACAATGTTGGATATAATTTGCAATATCTTCAGTTATTTTTGGCCAATAGTAGATTGGTGAAAGAATGGAGAGTGTATTTTTAATACCTGAGTGAATGAAATCTTAATGAGCCTTTTCAAGAAGTTTAATTCTCAAAGAATAAGAAACAATATTCTTCTGGATATCTCCTTTTGATATTGTCTTGACACTATGAGAATCAATGTATTTGTCATTATAAGGTATTTGAGATTGATTTTCTAGGAGTTCTGCAGCAGAAAGGAAATTTACTATTGAAACAAGTTGATGTGATAAAGCATCAGCCTCAAGTTGTCCCTTTGATGTGTTTGATATTGTAATTATATATTGTGACAGCCTGAAGCTCCAACAGAAAAGCATTCGAGTTCTAACCCATTAAAGCCCACTTTTCAATGTTTCAATTGATTAGTCCTTGGTATGCTTGAGTAGTCATGAAGGATTGTGAGTGGGCTCCACACGTGCATATCCTTGGTGAGATTCAGTAACATGAATGAACTAACTTAATTCAACTTTAATGTGATAAAAATTGATAATTTTTCTATAGAAAGTGGAAATAATTTTTTTATTTAATCATTCAATTATTATTCAAGGAAAGATTATTATTTAAATTAACTAAATAAGATACCATGTACTGATTTGGATTAGTAAAAGTTTGATCAGTTTATTATAATCATACTTTATAAATGACTTCTGTTAATTTATTCTAAATAACTTGCTAAGACTAGGTTAATAAGTACAAGATATTCTGCTGGCCTTGATTAAAAAATATGGAGAGTACAAAAATATTAGAAAAGAAATATGCACTCTAGCAAAAAATGAATATTTTTTTTATTCAATTGCCAAAATCCTGATCTGCTATATGGGACAGTTCTGTAAACACAACAAATAGGAATTTAATGCAGTTATATTCAGCATTTTCTTAAAACATTATAGTCAACTTTCTCACAAAAATATTTTGTTGTTGTGGTTGCATTAAAATTGCCTGACAGCCACACTGGAGAACCATTGTTCTAGATGTTTGCACTAATAAACTTTTTATGTTACATGTAATTTTAATCAGAATAGATATCTAATGGCATCACTAATAATTGTGTATATAAATTTTAAAAAATAGAATCTAATTCAATCATAATCAATAAAGTTTTGAGAGAAAATGGAATTTCAAATATATGGAACAGAAAATAGGAAGTGTAGCAAACTAACAACAGTGATTTTAGAAATGGCAACAGCAATTCACACTAAGGAAGCAGTATTGATTTCAAGATGGAAATTTATGATATTAAATATCAATGGAATTTATTTCATACAAATATCAACTCCTACAACAAGTTTTTTATTATAAAACATTTTTGGTCTTTCTAAGAGACCCTCTTCAGTATATACACTTTTTTATACAAATCAAAAATGTTTCATTTAAGATGTTTTTTTTAAATTTTCATTCTTATAGAAGAGGGTCTCTTACAGAGCACTGTCATCTCAGAAGGCATTTTCACCTAATTGGAATTGTTGATAATCCCAATTGTAGATGATGTCAGGGAGGAGATGAAACTCCACATTTTGTGTGAATGTGTGGCCCTTTCAGGGCTAAGGTATGATCTTGGGTTGCATTTACCTGCACCAGATGATCTATTTACAGTTCCATTAAAAAAAATGCTGTCTTTCGTGATTAAGACAGGACTTCTTATGAGATGATTGTGTTTGTGGGTGCACAACAGTCTACTGATGGTCACAGTGCTAGGGCTATTCAAAGCCCCCTTTCCTACAATACAATAAAAGAGGGTCTCTTAGAAAGACCAAAAACATTTATAATTAAAAACTTTACCTATTATAGGAGTTGATATCTATACAAAATAATAATAATAATAATAATAAAAAGGAGGAATTTTAAAACTTTAGTCAATGGAATTTATCTGTGAATTTTTTAATGCTTTGTTTTTTATCCTACAAATTTAAATAAGTAGAACACAAAGAAAATTCCTTTTAACTAAATGAAAATAAAATAAATCATCTGAACAAAGAATCAGTAAGCATTTGACTGTTATATAACAGTCATAATTATACTCTCTCTTCTGTCTTGTAATTGGGCTACACATACAGTAAGTGTTGATATTTACTTGGCATGCACCAGTTTAAAAACTGTTTAAATACCTCCATACCAGTTGTTAAGGGATACAATAGCAACTATGCTAATGATTTATGCTTCAATTTATATTAACTAATAAGTAAATTCATAATATTGTATATATAATTTAGTTTATTAAGACAATAAAAAGGAAATTTGTATTTACATTTCTTACACAAACTCACATACAAAACAGTGGTTATATTAAATATTTTGAATATCAGCCTTGCATATAGCATAATTATTTTGGACAAGTAAAAAATGTGATAATTTATGTAGGCAATGCTTGTAAATGTTACGCAAGGAAAGATGCTCCTGCATAAACAAGCAACAGTTATGCAATAAACTATAGATATAAAAATATAACTGTAGTTCATACTTATGAATCTTACACACACTGTATTTCACTGCATTTTAAATAACACTTTGAATAAGATTTTTTTTAAATTGTGGTTTGGACAAATATCATGCAGATAATATATGTTTACATTAAAATAAACAATGATATTAGCAATAATACTCTTTAGTATTATTATTGCATCAGTAATTTATATTTTCTTATTTATTGTTAAATATATTGTAATAATCATATTTCTCAATATTCTTTCCTATCTTACAAAATGAGACTAATTTTATCACAGCTCATAGTTAGATCGGAAGAGCGTCGTGTAGGGAAAGAGTGTAGATCTCGGTGGTCGCCGTATCATTAAAAAAAATTGTTGGAATATTTAAAAAAAAAAAAAAGAACGAGGGGCGTGAAAAAGGAGAGGTCGGGAGGCGTGTCTGGGTCGAGTTGTCTAAAATAAACACACAATCTGGTTCTTACTCTCCAAATAAGAAGCTGTAGTTTTTGCTGTGGAATAAATTAAGATAAGAATAAGATTTCCAGTGCTTCTTTTAAGTTATGATATCCAATATAACGTTAGGTTCGGCCATATTAGTTTTTGTATGTCTGGTAGGAAGAAAGCAATACAATAAATATCTATTTCCATTCATCATCAAGACTCTTTATTGTGGTTTAATCAGCCAAATTCAATCGATCTAACATTTTGGTCCGTCGAGGCGGATGTGAAATGAGTGGACTAACAGAATTGAGCTGATCGAGAAGACTGTTCCAAGACATTTCATCATCCTGCCAAAAGTGAGTTCTTATATGTTATAACCATAAATCAATAATTCAGTTATGATGGATGAACAAGTTCAATTGAAACAATTCAAAGGAAAAAGAGGACAGATAAAGTCATCGCTCACACGACATTTGAGGTTTGTGAGTGAGCGGGTAGACAAAGACAATGTATTGGTAGAGGTGAAGAATGAAGTTAGAGTTAGATTAGAGCAACTTGTCCCTTTATTAGATCAATTCAATGAGACACAACAAGATATTGAATCTATCGTCGGTGTTTTGGAAGAGGAGGATCAGGAAAGAGACAATTTCGAAAGTTTGTATTTTGCTATTCATGCACAATTAGAAACAATTCTCCAAATGAATTTTGCTTCAGATAAGCAAGTTACAATGCTGACGGACAATGCAGGATCGCTATCGATACCCACAGAAAACGGGAATGACTGTAATTCCAACTAATGCCTCAGAGGTACAAAATAGTCCAACTAATGTAAGTGAGGATAATTCTACGGCTGGTCTAATCTCAAACAATCACACAAATTAATGGCTGTGCTGCTGGGGCAATAGGTGCCAATCATTCCTATCTACCTCAGGTACAATTACCTTTATTAAAACTACCTACCTTTGATTGTGACTATGGCAAATGGCTGGAATTTAGAGACAGTTTTGTTGCACTTGTCAATAATAAGCCTATACTAAGTGATATTCAGAAAATGCATCATTTGGTTTCCTGCCTTACCCAGAAAGCCTATGAAACAATAAAGGCAATCCCTCTTAGTGCTCAAAACTACAATCTAGCCTGGAAAACCTTGACTGAATGGTTTGAAAAGAACCAGCTCATAGTTCAGAACCATATTAAGCTGATTTTAGAATTTCCAAGGCTATCTAAAGAGTCATCTAGAGATTTGAAAGATCTATATAACAATATGAATAACAATTTAAAAGCACTAAGAAACTTAAACCAACCAGTTGATTTCTGGGATGCGCTACTAATTCCAATCATAACTGACAAGCTAGATTCATGCACTGGACGGGAATGGGAGAAATTATGTACAGTCGGTTCCATAAAGTTTTGTACCTAAGCGGAAGATGTTCGGCTTCCTTCCAATAGTTCAAAGCAATGTGATTCATCAGTTCAGGCAAATCATTCGAACTCTCAGAGTAT
>AYEL01069595.1:0-54349 GCA_000484575.1 Olivierus martensii
GTCCGCCATTCGTTTTCTATGAAAACTTTAATATTCATTTTAAACACGTCACAGTTCTCTCGCCGCTATCAGAACCCTACCCCTCGTTGCTAGCGAACTACATAATGGACGATCCCTCCGCCAGCACATTAGTGCCTACGTTACCGAGGAAACTAATGCATGCTGAAGCCGAGTATTGTAAGGAAGCCGAACATATCCGGTGAGGTGACAAACATTTTGGCCGGAGCTGTACATGTCTAGGTGAAGGACAACTCATGCAGAGAAGCCTGCAACAGCTATCCTTCTCCCAAAGATGATTGTCAACTCTTTGTCACTGTGAACTAATGACAGTTCAAGGTCCAAAGCCAAGTGTTGGAGATTGTAACAGTGTCATTATGATTGATAACATGTGTGGTTTTGGCCTGATCTGCTATATTAAGGGACTCTGCTAAAAGTCCCATGTCTCCTCTTCTATTGCTTTGTATAATCTTTGCTCCCGGCCAATCTATCTGCAGGTCATGTTCGAACTCTTGGTCCCAAGTGCTATATTTCTCTTACCCTTCATGATATCCTGCTGGTGCTCTCTAATTCAAGTGCAAAGATTGCATATAGTACACCCAATGTATGCCTTATCCCTGTTTAGGCAGTTATTTTTAACAGGAATCCGGTAGACACAGACCTCAAATTAGGTTGAATAAACCGGATTTCTGTTAAAAATAACAGCCTAAATAGGGATAAGGCACACATTGGGTGCAATAGACACAATCTTTGCACTCGAATTAGCGAGCACCAGTAGGATGATATGAAGACTAAGACTAATATGGCACTTGAGACAAAGAGTGTTTGAACATGACCTGCAGATAGTTTGGCCAGAGGCTAAGATTATACAAAGCAATAGCAGTCCCTTAATATAGCAGAGTGGGTTAAAACCGCACATTATCAATCATAATAACAATGTTACAATCTCCAACGCTTGGCTTTGGGTCTTGACTTGTCATTAGCTCAAGGTGACGAAGGATTGATAATCATCTTTGGGAGAAGGATAACTACTGCAGGCTTCTCTGCATGCAGTTGTCCTTCACCTAGACATGTCCTTACACACATTCTGACACTTATTAGAAAAAATACAAAACAGTTAAAATGTTTGTAAAGTAGAATATTGTTTTATAGGACTGTTTCTGGCATCTGGCTTACAAATATAGTACACTTTAACTATGTGTTTTTTATGATTAATTTTAGTTTTAGTATTTTTGTGCTTATTTTACATTACCTATTTCAGTCTTGCGATGCCTCCTTTTTTTGTAATGTTTCCACACACATTTTTGCACTGTTTTGCACATTTTGGATTCTAGATTAATTTAACTCTAGTACAGATTCTTGCATGAAAAGTAATTCACTTTAACTGTGTGTTTTTAGGTAATAATAACTTATACTACTTTTACACTTATGCCTTAGTGTTTTATTTTTATATGTATTTTATTTTTTAATGCCACCACTTGCATCTTTTTATACCGTTACTTGCACAAGACTTTACATTTATGGTCCATAATATGTGTTGTATAACATGTTTATTTACAGTTTTTATTTTAAGTAACAAAGTTTCCTGTCCCTAAAGGACAGTAATTTAACACATGTCAATGATTCTTTCTTCTTCTTTCACAAGCCTTGATTGTCCCATTCAAATGGGGCCAACATTTTTTATTCTAACTCTCCATGTTTCTCTGTCAAATGCGTTCTCTTCCCTCAGTCCCTTCTCTCTCAAATCCTCCCTCACCCTCTCTGTCCATCTAATTCTAGGTCTATCTCTCCTTTTCTTCCCACCAATAGTCATTTCCTCAATCTTTCTATCCACATATTCCTCACTCCTTCTTATATGCCCTAACCACCTTAATCTTTCTTCCTGAATCCTCCTCCTAACGGGCCTACTTTAACTGTACCTCTGATGTAATCATTTCCTTATTTTATCCATTTTTGTTACACCACACATGAATCTCAACATCCTTATTTCAGCTACATCCAATTTCCTTTCCTGGACTTAGTAACTGCCCAAGTCTCTGATCCATACGTCACGGCTGGTCTAACTACCATTTTGTACAGTTTACCCTTCATCTTGCAACTAACTTTCTTATTATGGTTTTTATCGATTTGGAAAAAGCATATGACAGAATACCCAGGCAGGAGATATGGAGGTGTATAAGGGAAAAGGAGTTTCTGAGAAATATGTGAGGCTGATAATGGAAATGTATGTGGGAGCAATGACTAAAGTAAGAAGCAGTATGGGACTAACAGAAGGTTTAGTATTAATCCTTAGCACTCCACTGTCAATACGTAATTGACAGGCCGTTGACCAGCTTCAACTCCTTTGTCAGTAACATCTTGACAGGGTCTGATTCCCTTATTTTTACTTATATTGTGAAATAATTTTCAAAATATCAATTTTTGTCATAGTAACCAAAATTTTGCTAAAATGTGGATTTTTAAGTAAATTTTTAATTAATTTTTTATTTAATTTTTAATCGTAATCGTCTAATACAAACGTCGTCTTTGGACCACCAAAAATTCAAGAACCACTTCTCCAAATTTCTCTGAGTTGTTATATCATGTTCCACATCTCACAGTTTTTAGTTTCAAATGTTTTAAATGTTCTTTAAAAATTTTTAATACAGACTTTTCATTTTGTAGATGACCAAAAAATGTCCAATTATTCCTGTAGAATTTGTGTGTTTATGTATTGAAGATGGCTAAAATATTAATTGAAATTGCTGTTTATTAATAAAATATTGAGTTTTCCTGCTGTAAGAGCTTTGTTTTTCTTTATTATCTATTGAAGAAATGCAGTAAGCATAATTTACGAATTAATTTAATGTTCATGAAAAATCTACTTTTTTATTGAAACATTTCACTACTCATTTTTCTTATTCTCATTTGTTTGATTAATCTATTTTTATATGATGATTGTCTTGTTTGAATTTTTAATGTTAGTAAAGCATAATTAGAATTTAAAAATATATCATCTCATTTTATAAAGATAAAGTTCAAACGTCTAAAAAGCACTACTAGCAGTCAAATGCGTTTGACTGCTAATAGTGCGTTTTAAACTGTTGAACTTTATATTTGTTAGAAATAAGCAGTTTCTTAGCATAATTAAGTTTTATAAAGATATTTTTTATGAATACGTTTTAAACTGTTGAACTTTATACTTGTTAGAAATAAGCAGTTTCTTAGCATAATTAAGTTTTATAAAGATATTTTTTATGAAATAAAATGGTATACTTATTTGTATGTAATTTTAAATTATATTTTAAATTATTTGTAAATAATAAATTTGCAACTTCAAAATGTAATCATTTGCTTCAACTATATAAATCTTAAAGTTTTTGCTACAAATCTGATACAAATTGTATTGGTGAGAATGTGATCTCTGCAATATCATTATTACATGTGTGCAAAAAGGTGATCACTACTCAAGAAGCGGGAAAATCAACATATCATTTTTGATCAAATAAATGCCACATATCTCACTCTCTCTATAAACTCTATCACCTTTGTCCACAATCATTTTCTTCTCTAGAAGTATACCTCTTATTCATATATTTAACCTGTATATCTCCAGATATCATCAACTTGTTCCTTGGGTTAATTTCAAATTTGATTTAAGAAATCAAGTTGAATGAGGATGGGTAAACTGACTATTTTCCCACAATAGGCTACTCGATAAACCAAATTTATATTCCTGTGTAATAGCAAACATTTTATATGTAAATGATGCTTGAACTGAAATAATTTGATTCAATTATTGATAAATCATAAATATGAAAGCATAATATTAGTTACAAATTTTTTTTATATAACTGTACAATAAGCATTTGTAATATATGCTTATATGCATAGCTTGAAATATGACTATAAAATTTGAGATTTATGATTCATTGAAAATCAGAAAACTTCATAAGAAGTTATCATATATGTAGAACAGAGATTTTCTTTAGCCAATTCCTGATTAACATTTGACTTTTTGAAAAATGCAGAATTAATATAATTTTGCATAAAAATTATTTTTTCCTTTTAGAAATGCACTTTGATCTAGTAAATAGGAAAGCGGAACTATTGCTCAAGAAATAAAAAGTTTTTGCTTATCAAATTATGTTGAAAACAGTTATAAAGTAAACAATCTTCTACAAAATATCATGCTATTGAATTATAATACTGTAATTGAATTTATGAATAGATAAATAAAAGGATGAAAAATATTTTTTTTCCCACGAGGTATTTTGTCTTTGCAATATTTTTACAGGAGAGTTATTGCTCTTATTTATTTAATAAGAAAATTTGTTTTGAAATATGTTTTGTTTTGATCTCTCGTACTTAAATTTGAACAATAAGTGAAGAATTAATGAAAATTTTGATAAGTTTTTATATAAAAATATTGTTAAGGTTTCAGTCTGTGAATATTCCAAAAATATCTAGTATACAAGCAAATTATATTTTTAGATATTACCTGAAGTAAAGCAGATGATATAAAAATAATTTTTATAATTTTCATGAAACTTTCATGACTTCTGATATTTTTGTAAAGATCGAAAATAGGTGCGTATATATAATTTATATTAAATTCATAAAAGTACGAATTTTTCGTTTAGAAGAAAAGTTCTGATATTAAGACAATTTATATTAAATTCATAAAAGTACGAATTTTTCGTTTAGAAGAAAAGTTCTGATATTATTATTATTTATACTGAATAAAATTATTATTTTTTAAATAAATACAGTGTTTAAATCATTCCAAATAACAAAAAATTAGTACAGTATTAAGATCATTTATTACTTCTATTTTAAATAAATACAGTTTAAATAATTCCAAATAACAAAAAATTAGTACAGTATTAAGATCATTTATTACTTCTTAATAATTATTAAAAAATATAATATTTTATACTAGTGATGAATATTTATGAAGCTGTAAAAGCTAAAAACGAAGTTTTTCAGGAATTTGTGTGCCTTATGAAAAATAATTTAAACTATTTTAATTTTTTTTTTAATATATAGTAAATTTTCAAAAATCTTCTAAATTAAATTATTACTCACAAAATACAACATAAAAAATTAATTAAATAAAAATACAGTCCTTTACAAATCACGATTCACTATTTACAATTAAAAATATATATATATCGTCTAGAGATAAAATTTTGATATTAAAATATGAAGCAATTGCATAACATACAAGTTATTGAATTTAGAAAATATACTGTAGAAGTATATCTTTCGGTTTTGAAAAAATAGAATAAGAATTGCAATTGAAAACAGGTTATTTTCGTGAAATTTTTATATAATATTCTTTTACATATTTCTTTATAGAGAAAAAAAATTGAGAATATTTTCTTAAATTTAATTTACCCCAAACTACATCTTTTTTAGAAAGTATTCACTAAAGAACCACAAGTTAGCTTATTTAAGTTATTTTAATTTTAATATTAATTTTTAGAGTAATTATTTTTCAATTAATAGTGATTTCAATTTTTTAAAAATGGGAAACAATCTCATTATTTTTCTTTATGATTATTAATCACTTTATAATATCATTGGTATTTAAAAACGTTGACCTTTTAAAAAAACTAACAAATGAATATCAAACACTGTAATTTATTTTTCCAAACTTTAGAAAAAATACATATATATATATATATGAAAATAAACATATAGCCATTATAATTTTAAAGTCGTGTGTATTTTATGAATTCAAACTTCTAAAGTTTAAAATAACTTCTTATACTTTATAAAATTTAACATATTTACAGCAAAATGTTGTTTATTTTCTTATTTTATACAGTATCAAGTTAATTAAGATACATTAATTTAGGAATTTTTTATTGACTAGATTGTATAAGTAGCTCAGTTGCTAAATATCGATCGTCTTAATTCTCTTTTTACGTCTTAGTTGCTTCATTAGAGTTTCTATTCAAGATTTTTCACATTGATGGTGTTTTGGTAATTTATCCATATTGATCTGCATCAATTTAAAAACAAAACTATGTCGCTAATCACTTATTATGAAGAACAATTATAGAACATACTGTGCATATCCCAGTTCCAATGCAAGAAAGATACAGTATATAAAATAATGTGATTCATCTAAACATGATTGATATACTACCATATTGCCAGTTTCACTGTTTGATATCCTCATTATTGTACCAAATACAGATGACTCGGTAAGTTGGTAGGAATTGGCAGAATTTCAATGTGACCTCTTGATCTATTTTTCTACAATACTGCAATTGCCGTCCATATAAATATGTTTTAGCATAAAAAATCATAACCCAATAGAAAATAATATAAAATATTTTCGATGCTACGCTAAATTAAGTTAAAATTAATTTTCTTATTATGGCAACTTGAATCATAAATGAGTCTTGCTATACTCTTAGATCATATATTTTCCT
Organism: Olivierus martensii; assembly: GCA_000484575.1. Lineage (NCBI taxonomy): Eukaryota > Metazoa > Arthropoda > Arachnida > Scorpiones > Buthidae > Olivierus > Olivierus martensii. Next base: position 6,423 of record AYEL01069595.1, read on the forward strand.
GGAATTCATTATGAAATCAGGTTTGGTATGCTTTTTGTATAAATTAATTACATTAAAAAAACGAAAAACGATAAAAGATTTCAAGGAAAATATTTAGATTGCAAAAATTTACACATGTGTACATTTTAAATTCAGCAAATGTTCAAAAATTTAACATGTTTACTTCCTTTAATTTTTCTAGCTAATAAATTTTTAAGATAACTTAAAACTTTTAGGTAGATGTAAATTTGCAGTCTTGTAAATAAATTATGAAAGAAATGTAATTTGGTTGAATGGATAAAAACTTATCATTTGTTTAGTTAATTCAAAATTCATCGTCATCCAAACATTAATTTTATGATTTTTTTATTTTTAAATAGCTAATAATTTTTTAATTAAATAAATTTATTTATTGATTTATATAATTTGTGTTTTTGTTCATTTATATACAGTGCATATATATATATATCACATTCTCTTCTAATCTAGACATTTCTAAAATTTTCAATTATGCAGTAAATGTTATTTGAAGATCTTCTAATTGTATAATTTGCATATTAATTATTTTAATTTAATTACAATATTAATATAACTCCATTTTAAACGTAAAAACATTACTATAAATATTGTAAATTTTAGACGATAATCAACTTTTTTAATCTAATATACTTTTTAAATTTCTGATATATTGCAAAAAATATTTCCATTTACAGCATAATGATAATTTCTTCTTCCAAGGTAAAATCTTTAGTATTGCATTACTTTTGTTTAATTTCCTCATGTATTCAATACAAAAATAAGTGTAAATTTTTTATAAGATGTGAGAATAATGCATGATTATTTGTTGTCTTTTTAGCGAGTTTAAGAAGTTTGTTTCTACTGGCCATATGCCAAAGTAATGAGTACATTTTGAAAAGTTTATAAAATCAGCTTTTAGGGATAGTGTTATAACTTGCTATAAATTCACTGACAATGTTAAAAGGAAAGATAAATATCAAGTTACAAGTAAGTCTATGTTTACTAAGATACTGTTAACAATGAATTTTATATAAATCGCATTACAATGTTATTTTTAAATAATTCTAAAAATTCTGTAGAACATTATGAGAGCAAACTATAAAACTTTTTAAGCAAAAATTTTTAATATTTATAACTATACAATATTATTGGAAAATATTATGAAAAATATATTTTGTTATTAAAATTTGAAAGTATTTGTATTTGCATATTTTATTATAGAGGTGCAAAATGAATAACTATAAATGAATTTTTTATATAATGAGGTGCTAATATTTATATGCAATACCCCTCTTTCTCTATCTGTCTTTCCATATATATATATATATATCAAGAGAATTCCAACATTGATATAAATCGATCTTAGTAATATATGAGAAACCTTTCTAAGTTATAACAGTCAAACCGATAACATTTAATAAATTATTAATCAAAATATGAATTGTCAACCAAAAAAAACTGGTTTTGTCTCAAAGAATAATAATTTTTTTTATTAAAATAAGTGCTTTTGTGGATCAAAGAGATTTTTCTTTGTATTAACGTTTCATCTTATAATGAATATAATTTCTCTTATTCTTAATTATCTATTACAGGAAGATACAGAATATAAAAAAAATATATAGTTGCAGTTTTTATATAACTATAAATAAAGTAACTTTCTGATATTGTTTTTACCATTCATTCAGTTTTTTATTAATATAACTTCCTATATATCTCTAAAGATAAATGAGAACAACACGTTTAAAATGGCGTTATATTAATATTGTAATTAAATTAAAATAATTAATATGCAAATTATACAATTAGAAGATCTTCAAATAACATTTACTGCATAATTGAAAATTTTAGAAATGTCTAGATTAGAAGAGAATGTGATATATATATATATGCACTGTATATGGATATAATTTCTCTTATTCTTAATTATCTATTACAGGAAGATATAGAATATAAAAAAATATATAGTTGCAGTTTTTATATAACTATAAATAAAGTAATTTTCTGATATTGTTTTTGCCATTCATTCAGTTTTTTATTAATATAACTTCCTATATATCTCTAAAGATAAATGAGAACTTGAATTAATTTCATTCGGGTAGTAAGATCCACATAAATCAAATTGATAAATTTGACGTTTATTTATAACTTATTATATACGAAAAAAATTAATTTGGATTCATTCTATACGCCCATCTTCAGTTTCTATAAGTATTTCTTTACCTAGCAAGAATGTTTACCTGTAATTAAAAAAAACTTAGCCATATAAATGCAAATGATTATTCTTAAAAAATATATAATATAAATAACAATTACGTAAAAATATCATTATATTTAAATGTCATAAACATTTCTATTTTAACGATTAAATTTCTGCTTAATTTACTCTTAATTCAAGTGATACGGATTGATATGCATTTTTGCAAATGATAATACCATATACAATATAAATTCATGAAGATTCAATCATTTAAATAAATATTTATTCGAATTTAAATAATACTTTTACATTATATTTTTATACAAAATACTTATTTATATTTTATAAGGCATAATTATTTTAATAACTAATATTATCAGTACATTTATTTAAAGATTTTAATTAGCGTTTTAAAAAAATATTATTTATAAAAATTGTATTGTTCTTGTTAGAAACTTCTGAAAAATTGGATTAAACTCGAATTGCATGTTTTCAATCGTGTAAACACAAATTTATCAATTTGATTTGTGTGAATTTCACTGCCAGGCTGAAATTGATTCATGTATCTTTCGTTATATATAGAAGCCAATCTAAATTTGAGCTATACCATGTACCATTATCACAGCTCAGTTTGTTTTATATTTTTGCGATTTTCTCATAATTTTAACAAAAATTTAATTTTCTGTTTAATGCATTTTATTTGTTAATTTTTAAGCAATAAAATATCGTACAATATATATAATAGCTACAGTACTTACTGCATTTTTAATAATAAATACATTAGTAAAATGATTATTTTACTCTACGTGGTATTGGTAATAGTTAAAAATTATTATTCAAACAAAAGAGAGTATTATATTGTAATTAATATATATTTAAATCTATTAAAAATTAATAAATGCCAACTTTCAAAAATCAGTTGTGTTAGTAATCAAAATAATTCATCAAAGTTATTTTCTGAAGGAGAGTGAAATGCATGAAAACAACATGCTGTTATTTGTGTTTGTGTGTCTGATAACAATTTTGCGTTACTTTAGCAGATTTTCAAAAAATTCTATGGATATTTCTATTATTAATATCTTTTTATAAATAATGGGTATTTAAATTTTCTTAATATATTTTGAATTATTTAATGACATTTAGGAGTATGACCAAGCCTTAGAAGCTGACCTCGGTGACACATCAATTAATACTGTTGATTCAACCGTTTAAAAATGATGGACCTTCAAACTTCTGAGGTTTCTTCCTTATTATCTTTGAACTATTTGATTATTTTTTATGAAATTCGATATATTTCTCAGGACATTAAAGCCGACCTTAAACAAAGTTTAATTAACCCTGTAACTTCATCCATTTGAAAATAGTTGATGTACAAATTTCTCAGATTTGTCCCTTAATTGAGGTGACATGGGTACATGAAGATCAATCTCCATATCACACCTCTGTTGAGTACTGTCATATAGTCTAGAATCTTTCTTTAAATTGATGTCATATTTTAATCGTGCATCTTTAATCATTCCAAATTAGTGGCTATGATTGGAAAGTAGGCCATTAGTTCTTTCAAGACAACTTATTAATTATTATGCTTAAAAAAGAATAATAATTAAGCTGTCTATCGAAAAATATTAATTATTAAATGAATAATTAAAATTGGTGATTATATATTTTGCATAGAAATAAAAATAACTTCATTTATAAAAAGAGCATAAAATTCAAAATTTTATAAATTTTTTACATCTGATTTTGGATCATTTCACGAAATAAATAAAATTATAATTTTTTCTGATCCGAATCAATTTGATTAATAATGAAAACAAATATGAATTTAATTTATAGAATTTTTACAATCCTTCCATATTTGCAGATTAAAAGCAATTTATAAATATCACGTTTACATAAATCTCTACAATTTGTGGAAGTCAATTTTGCGACATAATTGAGCAATATGTGAGCATTTGTTGAGAAACATTATTCTGTAAAATATTTTTACAATACTAGTACAATATTATAGTTAAGTGTACATTAATTTACGAAGAAAACTAAAATTAAACGAATAACACTTGTAATTTTTTTCTAAAAAGAGATCAAATAAATATATAAATTATACATTAATATCCGAGAGCTTAATCATTTTGAAAATTTATAAAAAATATTGTGTCATATCAGTTTAAATATATTACAATATATTAATACTATTCAGATTAGTAGTTTACAAATGAATGGAATAAATAAAAAACATTATTGAATGGAATTTGAAAATTTTATTATTATTTAAGATTTGACTTTAAATGTTGTTTATAAAAAGTTAAAATTATTTTCATCATCTACTTTATTTCTTCCCAAATTATTTGTGGATATCTGTACTCAATTATTACAAGTAATTAATAAAGTAAAACAGTCATAAAACAAAAAATAAATCTTAAATTGTGTCATGCTTTCTCTATTTTATTAACGCCTGAAAAATAAATTATTGTAATAAGCTTACAAATATTTTTACTAGGAATGTCAGACAATTTTTCAAAATATACAGAACATCACACATCATAGTTGAACAATCATATGAAAAATTAATTCTCTGTACTTAATAATATTGCAGAGAAATTATACTAACCACAATATAATAAAATTTAGCATGAAAAGTAGCGTAGAAAATAACACTCATTGTACCATTATTACATCACAGATCTTTCTCACAAACCACTCATGACTTTAATACAGAATGTTTCTTCAAAAATATAAATCATTTCTTTGTATATCCTGATATACACATAGTCATGTTATATCACTGATTAATGTGACAAAATTTCAGTAAACTCTGAGGTAGAAAATATAATAATGATTTCACCTATTTAGTCACATCAATTAAAGAAAAAAATAATCTACTAATAGTGACTTTTGCAAGATTTTCAATGAATATAGTAATTTAATATATAACAATCAACTCTTTAATGATAATGAAAAGTTAACATAAATGTGCAAAAGATGAACAAATTATCATCAAATATAAGGAACTTTTCGTTATATCTCGTCCGAATACAACGGTACAAATATATTCTTTTATAATATATACAATATACTTAATCTACAGAAATGTATATAATTAATCACATAATTAACTGCGAAAATTATCACAGTTCAATAATAAAAAAATAAAAGTGCATAAAGGAATGTGAACCGAACACAAGCTTTAACAAATATGGAATGCAAACTACAGTATTCGACTTTTTGGTGTTCAGTGACTTTTTATATTATATTATTTTGATCGTTAAAACACGATATGATAATATAATCAGCTGATCTCAATTTAAATAATAAAAATTCATCCTAGAGTTTAACAATTCCGATTAAAAATTTGTTATTTTATAAATCGGAATGGATTTTCTATGAATAATATCAGAGTATAGCTTATACTGATAAACTGTTAACATGTCACTAAACTGACAATAAAAAATGCACAATTTGTTCTTAATTGGCAACTTTGAATAAAGAATTCAAAATTTTATATAGAATATAAATAGGATGAAAATATTTACAGTCGGAAATAATACGATTATAATAATTTAAATTTATTTACTTATTTTTTTTTTTATTTTAGATAGAAAAATAACGTTTTAGATGATTATACGAAGGAAAAAAATACTTTATATGTCGAAACGACATCGATGCTCGCTTACGTAAAGTATACGATTTCTATCAGAAATGTAAAAAGTTTAGATTTTTTTACGTAATATTTAGTGAGAAAATGGCAAAAAAATACAAATATTATTTCTAATTAATTTTTACTACACTTTGAAAGTTTAGTTTCGGAAACTTCCTAGAACTTTGAGGAAGTGACATCATAAGTTACATTTACGCCTAAGCCAGCAGCACCTTTGTCACACGAATATACATTATAGCCAATAATACAAAATACACTTGTAGTTTTGAAACTACCAATCGTCATTAATTTATATTACTCATATCATTACTGGGCATTTTAATAAATAAAGTTATCAAACTTAATTCGTTTTAATGTCTAATTTAATCAAATTTTATTTACGCTTTCGATTATATCGGAATTTTCTTTCAGTTTTATATTATTATTATTATTATTGTTTATATAAAATTACAAGTTATATTGACAAATACAATTTAGATATATAATGAGATTGGGTGATTCTAAATGAAAATCGATATTTTTGACTGTAAATAAGATTTGGCAGATTTTTCTTGGTGGACACGGACAAATTAAGCACCAGAAACAAAGTACCTTTCAAATCAATTACGATAGAACACTGCATTCAGTTGTTTAAGTAGACAAGCTTTTGTGTCAACTGAACTTGGAGTGGACTGACATTCGCAGTTTGATAGTTTCTTATCACCTGACTAGTTTGACAATCGACTCCATCATAGAAATGGAAGCAACAACAGCAATAATAATGCTTCTGCTCTTGGCAAGATATGGTTAGCCGATCCAGAAATGTCATTAGCTAAAAATAAGAAAATTTTATTGTTATACATTTAATTCATTTAGAAATTGAAACAATATGCAAAATAATATCAAGATAAAAAATTATATATACAGTATATATTTTTTCTATAATTTTACAATTTATTTAAAAAACGAGGCAGTTGGTTATTAAACAAGTGTGGGAATTATGAGAAGAGTATAAAAATTTCCTTATTTTTTTGTACTGTATATAACGTGCGTTAATACAAACTATATTAAAAAATAATATTTTATAAGCTATGAAAAAAGAAGAAATAGTCATTATATTTTCATATAAAACAAAATTGCTGTATATTTTATTCTATAATTCTACAACTTACACGAAATAAAAACAAGAGCGAATCAGGTTACTATATAAGCATAAGACTTATGAGGTAACGTCTTTTTGAAGAGATAACATGCACATTATAAATATAGATAATGTGCATCAAAAATTAATATTGCACGTTATATGAACATAACGTAAGAAGGAACATGAATAAATAATACACTCTTTCGTACGCTATTTGATATATAATTTTGATACTTAATAAATGAAATATTTTATGCTGCGCATTATAGTTGGAAATAATAATTAAAATTTATTTTACTCATAAAATTTTGCATATTTTAAAAAATATTTTGGATATATATAATCAAAATAAAAGCATTTAAATAGTGTTACAGTTAACTAATACATCGATCAATATTACCTATGACACTGTCCGCTCCTCTGTTTTCAAATCCGAATTGCGATCTTCGATTTTCCACGACTTTTACTTCGCTTCTGGTATCGATAACTCGGGATACAATAGAAGTGCATTTTATCTTGTAATCGAAATGAATCGATTCTACATGAAACCTTAAGCCAAGCACGGTCGTTTGAGATTCGTTACTTAAATCATTGGGATATGATATAATTTGTTCCGGAGGTGCCTAATAAAAGAAACATATTTCACATAAATTCTTTTATTTTTATTGAAACAATATTTATAATAACCAAAAACATTAATTATTTAATATTTTTTAATTTAAAAATAAATTGACTTATATATTAAAATTGCTATATAAATTTTATAAATTAGAAAAAATTTTAGACACATGAGCTTATTATTCATTTATATTATTACGCTTATATAAATTATATAAAATTTGTTTACTTATTTATGGATCTATTGCTTATATTATTATTATTATTATTATGCATAAATACAGTATATCAGAATGAAATTGAGACCAGATTCTTAGAAATATAAAACTTTTATATTGATTAAACATTTTCAAATCGATAGATTTAAAATAAATCTCATTTGGATCAATTTAGTAGAAGCACGATGGTCACGGAATATCCCAAAATAAAAAGCGTTTTTTTGTGTTAACTTTTTTCAAATTTGCATAATTTTAAATTCGTATTCTTATAACAAATATGAAGAATGCGGTAATCCATATTCGATTTATTCCATTTTTTCGTTTAAAAAAATTAATTAATTAATGCTTAAAATTAAAAAAAAATTTAATAAAAAACTTCAAAATTTAGTGGTGCCCTCTATCGATTATATGTATAGTTACTACATTATAACTGCACAAAAGTTGCAACCTTATTATTCACCTTCCTTAAATAAATAATGTAAAATTCAAATGAACTTATTAATATTTTATAATCATATTACATGCATTGCAAATCAGGATTAATCTCCTGAAAAGTTGCCAATAGATATAAGTTAATTCAGACCAAAAATTCTTTTCTAATTTAATTTATAATCCATGTTTCTCGATAGCAAAATGAAGAATGAAAGTTATGAGTACAGCAATAAAAATTTGTAAGCTAGCTATCAATATACTACAGTACATCCAAATTCATTTTTATTGAATATTCTTTAATCATGAATCTTTAACAGTATAAAAAATATTAATAATAAAAAAAATTAAATTATTAAAAATGACCAATGTTCTCTAAAGAAACTATTAAAATAAAAATCAAGTATTAAATTTTCATTTTTCAAAATTAACTTTATATTTTTTGTTGTTGTCATTATTGTGATACGTTAATTAAAATCAATAATTAACAAAAGAATAATAATCAATAGATTTACAGTACTTGTGACCTAGTTAAAAGCACAATATGACAGTTTTCTAGTCCAAGTTTAATTTTTTTAGTTTGCTACTATTATTGCATTAATTTATCGACAAATTTTCATAAAGCTATTGGATAAAAGCTAACAAAATTTATAAATAATTTGACAGTTTAATATTTTGTAATTTTAGAAAATAAATAAACAAATGATTTTAGCACATAATTTAATGCATTTAAGAGTAAATTCAAATACTTAACTTTTTATAAAATATTTAATTTTTAGAAAAAGATATGAAAAATTAAATATATTGTTGTTCCCATTTGCATTTGAAAAGTAAATGCAATCTTACTTTTCATATAAAACCTGATTTCGAGTAATTTATATATAAATTTTCTTAAATATATCAAATAAAAAGTAAAAATTTTAATAATTTATAACTTCATCATAATTTATAAAAATTATTTAAAATTAAGTAAACAAAAACTAATTTAAAGAAATGACTGATTAATACTTAATACAGTGATGCCTCGCAATTCGACACTAATCCGTCGCCGAACTAATGTCGAATTGATTTGATTCAATACACTTGGATGAATTCAGCGAGAGAGGTAGAGAAGTGAATAACAGAATACAGGCAGGTTGGAAAAATTGGAAAGAACATCTGGAGTCCTATGCGGTAAGAAGATCCCTGTGCGTCTAAAGGGCAAAGTATACAGGACAGTGGTATAGAAGATCCTGTGCGTCTAAAGGGCAAAGTATACAAGACAGTGGTGAGACCAGCAATGCTGTATGGAACGGAAACACTGCCCCTTAAAAAGTCCAATTTACAAAGGATGAAGGTGGCAGAAATGAGAATGTTAAGATGGACGTGCGGAGTGAAACAAGCAGACAGGATTAGAAATGAACATCCAAGGGACAGTGAAGGTTATGGATATTGCAAGTAAAATCCAGAAAAGTAGATAAGATGATTTGGCCATTTATTGAGAAGAGATGAGGACTACACGGGCAAAAGACTTATGAGAAGAGATGAGTCTATACGGACAAAAGACTTATGAACATGAAAGTTGAAGGAAGGAGGAAAAGAGACGACCCAAGAGAAGGTGGCAAGACATCGTGGATGACGATCTGAGATCAAAAGGGATTCAGAAGGGAATGGACAAAGGACAGAACGCAATGGAGAAACTCATCAAAAACAACGACCCCATATAGAAATGGGAAGAAACTTGTTGATGATGATGATGATGAAATATTCAGCAGCATGGAAATTGTACTTTAGCAAATTATAAAAAATAGACCTATATCTCCATAAACTTTAAAGATTTTAAATCCTAGTAAACATAGATGACTATGTTGGCTAGGATTTAAAAATATCATAATATATGTAAACATTGTCAAAATTTTATCTTATCTTTCATAACTTATAAAAACTTTCAACTCAATAATTACCATGGGTTATAAAATGCTTATAATGCGTGTTAAAGCATTTTATAACCCACGTTAATGTTAATAATTAATGATTAACGTCAGGCTAAAATTGCGTGACGTTAATCATTAATTATTAACATTAACGTGGGTTATAAAATGCTCTAACACGCATTATAAGCATTTTATAACCCATGGTAATTTTTGTCGTTATTCATAAATTAAAAATTAAGGAATAAAAACTAAATTAAAACTTCTGTAAAAACACAAAATCCGCAGGTGGCGCTATAACTTAATAAGGGCCGGCATTTAATGATCCCGTGTACGAATATATCTATAATCTGAATGTAATAAATAATAATAAATACAATAATCTGTTAATAAAAATTTCTTGTTAAATCTAAATTACTACACTGACGGAAAAAAAAATCCCAACACCAAGAAAGACTTGTGTTAGATAATCAATGATAAAAATTTCTTGTTAAATCTAAATTATTATTTAAAATATTTAGTTGTGCCGCCAAAAATTTAAAATATTAACTCAACAGAAAAATGGTTGAGAATCACCGATCTAGGGACTTGAATGTAGTGCCATCTAGTGGACATTTAGAAAATTGGTTAATTTCGAACGACTGAAGAAGAAAAGATTTTTTGTATATAAAATGGAGAAGTCGATGATAAGAAAATGACGAATAAGCAAAGTTTCTTTCATTTTCGTTAATCGTATATAAACGATAGCTATCTATTAAATTAGAAATATATTTTTAAAGGACCATAACTAAAAATTATATATATAACATATAAGAAAAAAGAAGTGAGCGGAAACTTTTTGATCCACGTTTAATGGAATCTGATACAATTACTACTCGATAGAAATATTCCACAGTATCGAGACTTCACTTCAAATTATAAGCAGAAGTAAATCTCGATACGCTTTAAAGCTTTCTAAAATCTTACTGAACATAGATGGCTATGTTGGCTAGGATTTAAAAATACCATAGTAAATATAAACATTGTCAAAATTTTCTTATTTTCCATAACTTATAAAAATTTTGGTCTCGGTAATTAACCATGGGTTATAAAATGCGTTAATGCAAGTTAAACGCATTTTATAACCCACGTTAATGTTAATAATTAATGATTAACGTCAGGCTAAAATTGCGTGACGTTAATCATTAATTATCATTTAATTATACAACTCGTCTACTTACCAAACGAACATTTTCAGGAAAAGAATGGAAAACGAGAACTCTTCCAAATATATAATGGCCACAAAATTGATATTACATAAATTGGCATCTCGGATAATTAAACGTCAAAGATTTTCAAATAATGGATGTCTAACAATCTAATCAGGTTTTCAATTTATATGCTTATCTACCAGATTAAACACATACATTAAGTTATACGGATTCTAATTAATTAAGAAAGTATAAACAGAGCTGTTTGCCATTCCCGCTTGCTCATTTTCTATGTAAATTACTTTATTACCAAATTTCTAACTAAATACAGAATAATTTTATCGTAATAAAGTTTATTTAATAATTTATTATCTATATATTACTGAATCCAATTTCCAGAATAAATAAAATTCGATTTCATTTTAATTCGATCTACCTGCTCTGTTTACTTAATTAAGAAGGACCAGAGAAAGTTTGTCTTAAGTTTCTGCCAACTTGGCACTATCTATATATTACTGAATCCAATTTCCAGAATAAATAAAGTTAGGTTTCATTTTAATTCGATCTACCTGCACTGTTTACTTAATTAAGAAGGACCAGAGAAAGTTTGTCTTAAGTTTCTGCCAACTTGGCATTTCGTTATTATGGATATCCATGTTGCATAATAACGCGAACTTGGCATTATTACGCAGTTTGGATACGCGTAATAAATGAAGTAAATTAATGCGTGATTATTGGCCAATCAGAAGATTTTAATGAATAATAAAATACAGATATAAATATTAATTCATTATAATGTGATGTGTAATTAATGATAATGATACCAGCTTTATACGCATTACTTTTATCGCAATATAGTATAGACTAGTTACCTTTTTTTTAAATATATGTCAGTCGAAGAAAAATATTTTAACAGGCATTACTTTTATCACAATATAGTATAGACTAGTTACCTTTTTTTTAAATATATGTCAGTCGAAGAAAAATATTTGTGGACGTATTTTAGACAATATCTATACTTGGCAAATGCGTTGCCAGTTGGGGCATAGTTGCCACTTCGTTACTAATAATGTTTTCGATATCCGGTATTCGGACATCTTAGTAGAATATAAAGTCCGGGATTGAGCCACCTAGTTATGCTGGGATTCTGGGATTATTTTATAACATTGGTCACCATTTAAAACAATTTCCTTTTCTACTCATTTTATCGAAAACATAAATACTACTTATATTAAAATACTCGATACAATTGGATTTTATCGTGTTTTTCATCCATAAAGAATTTTCTTATATTTATTAAATTATACAATGCACAGCCAATGACTATCAATTTGAATGGATGACTACCTGGGCTAACCATCTCCATATAACCATTCGTCGCTCATCATACTTTTGTATTCATCAACTCCGTAAAATTAAAAATCTGGCGGTATGAATCATATGGAAAGAAAATGTCGACGGGAATTAAGCTTTTATTTTAATATGTAAAAACAATGGAAATTTATGTTATAAATTATCTATAACATTCGAAAAATATTGCATTTTTTTCAAAAATCAAATACTGTTGATATTATTTAATGAACATCGACCCTAGTTTAAAATTGCATTTTATAATAGATAAATATACAAGTGAGAACATAGCGAACATACCTAGATTGTGGTGTAATGCTTAATAAAAAATACGGGAACTCTACTTATACATGCAGAGAAGAACTGTTCATGTACACAGGAGAGTTAGAATAAAGTCTGCAGAGTTGTTTGATAGTAACTAGTATATGTATGCATACATATTTCATTGTAATTTCACTCTCTCTGTGTATAATGTAGTTTAATAAGTCCGTATATGTACTGTACATTGTATTATTGATTGAAGACTTTCATTAAAAATAAGATACTTTTGACAACTATTTTTAATTTGAAGTTATGTTCATAATATTAATTATATGCAAATTGTTCGATTAAGCTCAAAGATTATAACAGATGTAACGTATTCTAATAAATTGTACCGGTATGCGTTCAGGTCCCACTACACCATTGTACAGTCGGTTCCATAAAGTTTTGTACCTAAGCGGAAGGTGTTCGGCTTCCTTCCAAATCATATACAAAAGTATTGCAATAATGTTTAATCATATAACGTACAATGAAAAATTTAAAATTTCCGTTTGCATGGATTAATAAATAAAATGGTTTATTTAATTTTGGCCTCTATGGAAAAGGAATAAACATAGATTGTTTAATTTTGGCCTCTATGGAAAAGGAATAACTATAGATATTATGCTTCTATGTAATTAGATTTATTAAAAAATAAAAATTTTTAAGCAATATTCATATTTTACCATAAAAATTCATATTTTAAGAGTATGTTTATAAAGGATTTGTGAAAGAAAATAGTCGAATTATTGAGTACTTTAAGTTATTAAGAATTACTAAACTTCGATATTATTTTATTTTCATTATAAGTTGTTTTAAATAATGTGGTTAAATAAGTAATTTATTAAAGGATTTGTGAAAGAAAACAGTCGAATTATTGAGTACTTTAAGTTATTAAGAATTACTAAACATCGATATTATTTTATTTTCATTATAAGTTGTTTTAAATAATGTGGTTAAATAAGTATAGATTGATATCTTAAAGTACTTTTTGCATTTAGAAATAATTATTTTGTTTATAATAACTGATAGTAAATTATGGTATTTCTATGCATAGAAATAACTATTCTGTTTATAATAATTACTAGTAAATTATGGTATTTCTATGCATAAGTAGGTTTATAATAATTGCTAGTAAATTATGGTATTTCTATGCATAAGTAGATATATTATGAGGTGATTTATGATTAATGAAATCAATAAAGAAGCAATCAGCTTAGTTTCATCGAATTTATTTTGGCTCTGGGGGCCAAACTGTTGAGTCTAGAATCGAAATATTAAAAGTGCAAAAGGTGCTTACGATTTGCTAACGAATGCAAAAGAAAAAATTTAAAAATTCAAAAGTTGGGGGCCAACTTCACACCTGTCCTAATATCAGCTTAGTTTCAACGAATTTATTTTGGCTCTGGGGGCCAAACTGTTGGGTCTAGAATCGAAATATTATAAGTGCAAAAGGTGCTAACGAGGTGCAAACCAGTGCAAAAGAAAAAATTCGAAAATTCGAAACTGGGGGCCAGTGTGAAAGTAGCCCCTAAATTTGTTTGGCTGGGGGTGCAAACGAAAATATTAAAAGTGCAAAAGGTCCTAACGAGGTGCAAACGAGTGCAGAAAAAAATTTAAAAATTCAAAAGTGGGGAGTCAACTTCACACCTGTGGTAAGTTGCTTGAAATTTTTTCAATATTAAAAAATAAACTTATTTAAGTTTTCCTTTATTTAGATTTATGGTCCGTTTAAAGAAATGGAGATATTTTCTTCCTCCAACTTGCTTCTAGGAGACAAACTAAGAGTAAGTAAATGCTGTTAAATTATAAATTAATCCGTCATATAGACTTATAAGATATGAAAATTATCACAACAAAAATGATGTAAAGTTGAAAAATTAATCGATGATTATTATTTTTAAATTTTCTTTCCGTTACTAAAAATTTGTCAATTTACTAAACGATTTCTATCGTCTGCTTAAATACAGAAAATTTGCTGGTCAGAAATTCATTCTCCGGATAATTTAGGAATGGCCATAAAGAGTTTTATGGTTTTCTTAGTGAATTATTCATTATATACGAGAGTTTAATATGAAAAGTTACTCGTACAGGAGGATGAGATCTAATCGGTCTATTTCCCGTGTTTTTTAAAAATTATGAATTTGGATCGAATTTTATTTCGTTTCCGCAGTTGCTGGATTTTATGAAAAGATTTGCTAAAGTGCCTATCGGGATATCGGTTGGAGGATTTTTCCACGTTAAAAAGAATTTCTTCATCAGGGTAAGATATAAACTTTAAGAAACCTGAAAGGTTATACCATCTCTATAATTTTATTATTTCCTTTGTTTTAGTTGGCTAGTGCCGTGGAATCTTTTTTATCCAGCGTGACGTCATTAGCGAATGAGAAACCCGCTGTAAATTGCTCGGCTAGAAATTCTAATACTACATCTCAATGGTTGGCTTAAAGACTTACTACTACACGATATCCCAAAGTCGGTGCTCGCATGTTCAGGATGTATAAAAAAATTTTAAGTGGTACGCATGTGCCACTTAATATTTTGCTATACATCCATATGTCATTTGCACGAGGGGCGCACTATAATACTTTACCAATAAAAGGGGTGCGTACTGTTTTTGTTTATTGGTAAAATAGTGCGCAATTAATAAAGTTTGAGATCGTAATTATAGGATTCGAAAATTGACATACCCGTAGCCAATCAATTTGTTAAAATAGAAAGAGAACGAATTTGAAATCAGGGGGTCTATGCTGGTCTCAATCTCTCCGCAGAGACGAAAAATCGTCTCTGTGGAAAGACAATCTTTCCACAGAGAAATAGTAGAGAGATTATTAAGTTTTAAGCGATGCTCCAGTCATCATCTCTCAGGAAATTTTTCCATGATGCTTAGAATGCGCGTATACCCAACGTCAATCTCATTCCAACCAATGAAACTACTCGTTACATTACATTTCACCACCATTGCGCAAACTCACTTGTCAGTATTCGAAGAAAATTGCGGTAAACAGATGTGATTATTTATATAATTACTTCACGCAACAAATATACACTTTGATAAGTGAATTGGAGAAATAAGTTACTCTATTTTGGAGAATATGATAGCAAATGTATCGGAGCAGTCACTGAAAGAAATGTGGAATAACCGATTGTTAGTAAAAATGCATATAAAAGGGTAAGGTTTTACTTTGAATGCTGTCATTCACTCAGTCGTTTAGATTGTATGTGTGTTACTTTTTATATCTTTAATTGATTCTGTTAGTTGTTATTTATAATTACGATTATTAACAAACACATGAACGTTTCAGTGTATAAAAGTTTTTGTATTCATTGTGAACATGAACACAACGTTAATTTACATTATGTCAACTTACCTGAGCCGTAAAACGAGATATAGAATAACTAAAGTGCATCACGTTTATAGAAAGTACAAAGCTGATGCCTAAACACACCATTTTCATCTGAGTGTCCATCTCGGGTATAAGTAATACGCTGCAAATACAAAGTGTGTCCTCTAATATGAAATAACCGTATAGAGCGGGAAAAATGTGTTGGTAACGGTCGTTCAGATCTTCGATGTAATGCAGGAGTTCGTCGTGTTTTTTCATCAAATCGTTTAATCTCCAACGCAGATCGATCGATTCTTTTTCTATTTCGATAAATTCGACAGCTAATTGCTCGAATCTTTTATATACCAACCAGCACAACCCCGCCGATTGAATGGTAAATAACGCAAGTTCTATATAAAGGAGAGAGAGCATCATATCCATATAAACGGTACAGAATGCCGCTTCCAGAGGAGAGAAAGAAATTTTTATGAAGAATGGATACAAACTCAAATCGCAGGTAATTTTAATTATCAGCAAAATTGCAATAGTTACGACGAAGGCCCCCATCGAGAACTTTTCCACGATCCGGAATCTTTCCGACTCGGCCGCGTAATAACTTTTTCTTTGGAGAAAGCGCAACTTTTTTCTTTGAAACGTACTACGCAAGACAGCGTTGAAGAGGAAACCAAATACGCCAATACAGTTCATGATGAACGATCCTTGGCCATATATTTCGATCGAACGAGTACAAAAGAATCCTCTGTCGACTATTTTCAAAGTCCAATTGGTGACGTTAAACCACCAATACATTTCCAAAACGGCCAAGTACAGTCGATACAGAAGGCCAACAAGCTTGGACTGGCCAGTGACGGGTTGGCATTGGCAATCCAATATGACGTTTACGCCAAATAGCTTGGCTGCCGACATCATTGGTTTTAACAGACACGTAGGACACGCCATTTCTTTTCTCTCATTCATTTTATTAGTTGAGGAATTAATCGTTATTGTTTGGAACCGAGCTTAAGGGGTGGATAGTAAATTATGGTATGCAAAAAAGATTAAAGCGAAAAATCTGCGTGACTCTTTTTTAATTTACGAAATAGGATACGGTTACTCCTCTCATTTTTAATTGAAATTTATATAATTCTGTAAAAAATAAAATATACATTTATTATAGATATACATTGATAAATAAATACTTTCGAAAAATTTATTATTGAAAATACTTAATAAATTAATAATTAATTTTGGATATACACAGTGTCCCTAAAGTGGACCATCAAATGAAGTAAGGTGAGCGGTGGAATCCTTTTCAGGATTATTCAGAACATTTTTTGCAACTATATCGTGGTTGTTAAAAAAACAGGAATACCTCGATTATCGCGGTTTTCGATTTATCACAGTTTACAATTTGATACCAAAATTCGAATTATTGCGATCGAAATTCGAATTTTCGCGGCTGCGAGATGTAGCCTACTATATACGCAACCAGAATTACATTTAGTTTGAGTCGCCACTCTCCAGGGAGCACTTTTGAAGTGCTCCGTTTTTATCGGAGAGCGCATGCTCACCACTCAACAGTAACTGTTCGCCTTTATTTATTTCCCTAATTCCTACAATGAGTGTTAAAAGAAATGATAGCTATAGAATTGATATCCTTAAGAAGAAACGTAGGGTGATCAGTTTGGAAGATAAATTGCATATGATAAATAAGTATGAAGCAGGCATAACCAAAGCCAAAATTGAAAAGAATAGGGTCTAAATGAATCAACTGTTCGCCATATTTTAAACCACGCTGCAAACTATAAGCAATTAGGACAAAGTGCATCGACATCATCTGGATCGCAAACTACGAGAAATAGAAGCCATCTTATGATTGAAATGGAAGCGCTATTGTCAGTATGGATAGAAGATTGTAACTAAAAAAGAATGCCTGTTAGTCAAATGACTATAAAAACAAAAGCATTGAATTTGTTTAAAAATTTAAAAAGAAAACAATTAGAAAGCGAAAATGATTCGGCATCAGTACTGGAAGAAACATTCTCTGCAAGTTCAGGGTGGTTTGATCGATTCAAAAAGGGTTCAGGCACTCATTGTGTTCATGTACAAGGTGAAATTGCAAGTGCGGATGAAAAAGCAGCAGCTAGTTTTCCTGGTGAATTGCAACAGATCATTGAAGAAGGAATTTATATCGATGATCAGATATTTAATGCTGACGAAACTGGATAATTATGGAAAAAATACCTAGTAAAACATTTTTAGCAAGGTTTCAAATGAGCGTGTAACACATTTACTCTGTGGCAATGCTTCTGGAAATTACAAGATGAAACGTCTCTTTATTTATCGTTCACAAAATCCTCGCCCGCTTAGATCATCCAATAGGAAAACTTGGATGACAAAAACTATTTTTGAAGATTGGTTTAAAAACTGTTTTTGTCCTGAAGCTGAAAAGTATTTCAAGTCATTAAATCTTGATTTAAAAATCTTGTTGGTATTAGATAATGCACCTAGTCATCCAACAGCACTAAATGATTTGCGCGAAAATATAAAAGTTGTTTATTTACCGCCTAAAACCACTTCAATCAGCCAATGGATCAAGATGTATTCGCATCCTTTAAGGCATATTATCTTCGAAGAACTTTTTTACATGCAAGACTACAGGAAATGAAGCTACGACTTTGATAGAATTCTGAAAAGCATTCAATATCAAAAATTGCATTGACAATGTCAAGGAAACATGGAGTGAAGTCACGTCTAGCAACCTGAGAGCGGCCTGAAAAAGATTATTCCTCATTGTGCAAATGATTTTAAAGGATTTGAAAATGAAGTAAACCCATGTTATCAATGATAAAACCAAGCTTGGCTTCGACCTAGAACTAAAAGAAATTGAAAAAGATGATGTTCAGGACCTGCTTCAATCATACGATAAGGAGGAGCTGGATGATGAAGACCTAATTAACCTCAAGGGAGAATGTTCCAATCGATGATAATAACGAACAAATTGATGAGGATCCGAAAGAATTTACCCTTGAAGAAATGGATGAATTGTCTAGAATTGCTGAAATTTTTAAAGAAAAAATCTTGTACAGCGATCCTAATCTCGAGCGGTCAGGAAATTGAAAATTCTATTCGTTGCTATAGAGTTTTATACGAAGAAAAAAAGAAAGAAAAAGTTCCTCCAGACAACTCTGCACCACTTTTTATCCAAGAAAGAATAATTATATACATGCACTACTTATTTATATTTTCGTTATTTATTGTATGTATTACTTTACAGAAATAAAAATTAAAGAATAATCTTGTTTTTCTAAATGAACCTTCGTTTTATATACTTAGCACATTTAACAGATTTCTTTCTCTCTCATATATATAATTTTATTAATCGGTTTGAAAAATTCTTGGCAATGATCACCCATTTTACATATTACATATTATTTATCCCGATTATCGCGGATTCGATTATTGAGGTATATCTTGTGGCAACATTAATCGCGATAATCGAGATATTCTTGTATATTTTACGAAATATCGAGTTGAACCAGCAGATTTAATTCTCGAAATTTTGTAAAATATATTTTTTAACAAGCATGACTTAATTGCAACAAAAATCTGCTGCAACTAAGAATAAATATCTGTTGCAATTAAACGAAAATGCAACGTTCGTTGAGATTCATGGATAGCCTTGTCTATTGGATCTGTCTTATGAAACTAACATAATACTGTATATCACGCAAACAAGAGAGTTCCCGCACAGCAACGATCAACTCTGATCGATAAAATCCCCAGTCTGCGCATGTGCAAATTGTGAATCGTATCGATACGATTCACAACTTCGCACATGCGCAGACCGTATGCTTTTATCGTTGTGCTTTCGGACCAACCAATTCAATCCAGAATATTAAAATTCGCTATCAGTAGTTTAATATAACAGATTAACTTTATTAGATACAATAGAGGTTAAAATAAAAATAATTTTTGAGAATTTAGAAAATTTATCATAATACATCATCTGATATCAGTATATATGTATCAGTATATATATGTCAGCATTAAACTAATCAGCTAGAATTTCAAATGTGATTCCAACATCTTGTCCGAATTGAATAAACGTATTAATGCTGCCGCTTAATGCTTTAAAAAATTTATTGAATCCTATAAGATCCAATAGAGAAGTTTGACGGTATAAAAAGGAACACAAGGATATCCATATTAATGCTGTTTATTATTTAAATTAGAAATATAAGTTGTTTTAAATAATTAAATAAACTTATACAAAATTTAGATTATATATTAGACATGAAATAAACGATAAAAGGAAGTGCCGCGTGATGCCCGCCAACTGTAGCGATGCGCGCGAAATTCGAGAAGCGAAACGCGAATGATTACTTGGCGCAGAAAATTGACCGGTACGCATGCACAGACCGAAAACGTTATTCTACGACTGCGCATAACAGTGAACTAAGTGAAATGTTTATGCTTTCGTAAAAAAATTTGATTAACAATTAACTGATATATTATCAAATTTTTGAGGAATTGACATATTTTGCCACAGGAAATACTTAAATAAGATAATTTGCTAGTTGTTTTGATTTAAAGGTCGATTCACATATGTCAGTGACGTGTCAGTTCCGTATCCGTTCACTGTCAGTGACATCAGTAAGGTCTCAGTGACGTCTATTCATATCTATCCGTACAGTTTGGTCAGTTTTAGTCAGTGATTTTTGAGATGATTCAGTTTACGGACGAGGAATTGGCTACGAATGCTATAATTTTGGAAGAAGAAGAAACGAATCGAGCTAAAAA
The DNA here is from genome assembly GCA_000484575.1 of Olivierus martensii. NCBI lineage: Eukaryota > Metazoa > Arthropoda > Arachnida > Scorpiones > Buthidae > Olivierus > Olivierus martensii. The sequence goes on from AYEL01069595.1 coordinate 27,542, forward strand.
ACGAAAGTGGGTACATGAAACTTGGAATAAAAAGGGAAAGTGAAGGAGATGTTTTCAATATTTTAGAATGTCTGAAAATTATATACTCTAATAGAAACTAAGGATAAATCATATAATATGTTATGTTGACGAATCAATTCGATCAATTGTTCGGTCATTTATTCCTGTAGTAGGCAGGGGCGGACTGGCCATAAGTTTTTTGGCAAAAGCCAGAAGGTCCGGCAGCCTACGAATCGATTTTTTATGTCACGTACTGCCCTTTCATTATAATGTATATTTGTTTCAGATTCCTCTTCATTAATTTTTATTCAAATTTATCAATATTTTAGTATTTGTACGCAAATAATGAATTGTACTTTAGGTAATTAGATAATTATTTTTATTTTGTCATCAAAATTTGTTTTGTAAAAAATACTATGTATTTAATTTATTTAATATAATATTACAGATATATCATCGCCAGGATATCAAGATATAAAAATAAAATAAAGACAGAAGTAATACAAAAACATTTATTTAAATTTTTTGAAATACTCCTGTCTTTATTTATTTTTTTATATTTAACAGCGAAATGTCCTGGTGATGATATAAGTTATCCTAATACAAGTCTAACTAGGGGCCGCTGTCAGGATAATGCCAGAACCGAAAATATGTTTCAATCCACTCCTGGTAGTAGGCGTTCCCTTCCTCACCACACGTCCGTGAAAAAGTAAAAATATCGTTGGCGACGTATAGCACTTTCACGGTACAGACACTGAACTGACACTGACAGCAAAAGTGCAGCACTGTGCCGGATTTGTGGGAACACGAACATGGGAAAACAAAGGAACGATAATTTAGGTCACTGACACTGACGAAAGTTGTCGGGAACTGAGCGGATACGTCACTGACATCTGTGAATCGACCCTTAGGCTTGGAATCCACTACACCAGAAAACTGAAACTGATAACATAAACTGAAACAAGCAAAGTTATATTTCAGGTTGCTTTCAGTTTCTGCTTGAGCTCCACATAAGATTTGTCGACTTGTTTATACAGCACCCTCTAATGTCTATAGGTCGGCCGGATGGCCGCGTGGTAAAGCAGCGGCTTACCACCCTGGAGGATCCGGGTTCAAATCCGGGTCCCACACCACCAGTTTTTCAGGAGGGGTCTGGGCCCGGCTCGTTGAACCCCATCCTTCAGCCATCCGGTTGGCCTCATCATGGGTGTTGGCCAGCCATCCTTCAGCCATCCGGTTGGCCCCATCATGGGTGTTGGCCAGCCTGTGATGGGCTCTATAAGTGGCCGCCGCCAGATAATGAATATCCCATGAGGATATGGCGGCTTAACCGAACTAACCTAACCTAACCATCTAATGTCTATAGACTATATATATATATATATAACCTTTTTTAAGATTTGTATAATCTATTTTAGTTAAAACAGCGAAAGAAATTAATAAAATAAGAGCTTTTTATTATTCGTAGCATTAAATTACGAATAATAAATCCTTAATAATACTAAAAGTCTTCAACCGAAAATTTTTCTTGGTCTGCTCATCGCCATTTTATATACTGAATACTAAACTGTGATTGGCTACATAGTTAGACCTGAAACTGAAATGTTAAATTTATTTATACTGTACATTCAGGTTAGTTTTTTCTGGCCAAGATACGGCGTACAAACTGAAAGCTGCTTCACTTTCAGTTTCAGTTTTCAGTTTCGGGCGTGTTTTCAGGTATAATGGATTCCAGGCCTTAGGAAAATCTAATTTTTGGCGGGCCGTATTCGGAACTACTGCCATTATAATTATCAGTCATAATTTTTATTCAGATGGATATAATTGCGTACATTGCAAAATTCAACAAAAATGATAACAATCGAAAGAGGGTCGAGACACGCAATATATCCCTAATGAACTAGGGATCAAAGGTCGAAGGTTAACGACATATACACGTGTCTAGGGAGCATAGATAGCAGAGCACGGGAACGGAAGGCGTCGCGCTGCATACCGTCGCCAGGCGAACGGTATGCAGCGCGTGAATGCAAATCACATGCACTGTGAAAAACTTTCAGCCTGTATATCTGGTTAACCTTTGAGCCCTAGTTCATTAGGGATATTTTGCAATGTATGCAGTAAGTATCACGATAATAAACGATAAAACACTAACCTGAATGTAAACTTCTGAACTTTTTCTGTTAACCAAAACGCAAGCATGTATATAAGTGAAATACAGCTACAGTGGGAGGATCTAGCCGAGAGTTTCTACAGAGTTGATTTGTCTCCTCCATATCTACGCTAGATCGATTTTACGTCAACTGTTTCGCCATTTGCCGGTTCTACAACAGAAAATGTTTTATCATAAATAACCAAATAAAACATTAATATAACAATTTAAACAATAATATTACGAACTTCTTTTTTCGTTTACTAATCTGTTAATGTTTCTAATTAAAAATAATAGCTCTTGTATAATAATAAATTATTCTTTACATATCTATATTTACTAATGTAAAATGGATAAATTAGCTTTTTTCTCATAGCCATAGACATTCATAGATAACGTGAATATTTTTCAAATTTTGGAATCTGAACTGTAGCTATATTTTAAGAATTCATTAAATTTGCATGATAAGCATAATGATTATCCATTGGCTCTGGAAAATATTAATATTTCTTACAATAATTTATCTGATTATTAAATTGCACAGAAAAATTAAATTTAAAATATCAAGAAATTAATCAAAAAAATAAATACGACTTTATTTGACAAAGTTAATATTATATTGTACATGTTCAAATTTCAAATTTTATTTAAAAGAAGGATTAATTTTTATAAAAATACATAGAATTTTATCTTTCCAACAAAAACAATGATTGAAACCCTTTACGGATTTTAATAATAATCACCGCCAAAATTCAACTAATGATTTTGACAAAAATTTCTTTTAAACTAATGAATACAGTGGTACCCCGGTATACGTCGCTTTGGAATAAAATCCAATTTGGTATAAGTCCTGTTTACCTGGTTAGATGCGAAAAATTTTGCTCGGTATACTGTCCAGCTTAGCCGCGACCATCGACGCAAGTACGCGTGCGCTAACTGAAATCCAACTTAGCCGCGACCATCGACGCAAGTACGCGTGCGCTAACTGAACGAGTCCAGTGACAAAATAGGGATGATAGCTTCGCACATGTATATTTTCAAACGCAAGATAACTGAAGTTTAATAGAAGTTTATTGTAATGTGGGGCCCGGACCAAGATACAAAAAAATTTCCTGCAGTTTAATTTTTTTTTCTTTGAAAAACAATCTCTAAACAGCTTACAATAGATGCACATCGAAACTTTGACCGTCGCGAGAGAACTAAACTGAAGATCCAATTACCAGATAACAAGATCGTCTTTCCTAGAACTGCTTCCTTTGTCTTGCAGAGTCAGCTTTGGACTCTTTTGGCTATTGTTTAATATTTCTTAATTTGTGTGATTTTTTATTCTTGTTTTAGTGATTATTTTTGAACATCTTTAATTTTTAAATATTGTATAACGATGATTACGAATGTAACTAAAGTTTATTTTATAATGTTAATGATTTTTAATTTTTTATACTAATTTGTCAATATTATATATGCTGTTTTGGATTGTTGAAATTAATAGTCAGAATTTTGGGTGTAAAACTGGCGAATTCATTCGGGAAAAATTTAAACAGTCCTTGGGTTGGGGGGAGAGCAGGGAATGTGAAACTTTGACAAACACACCCATGGATATGCCTGGAGAGAGGAAATGGAGATCTAATTGCAGACAGCTGTAGTGTCTTTAAGCTGAACAACTTGGGAAAAATTATGTCATAAACTTTCTTGTCAGATGGGTCCACCAGCCAGTCCCAGTGGAGAAGGGGAGGAACCGCCTGACCAAATTAGGTCAAAAGCGAATTCGAACCTCTCTCTCCACTGATGTGATTGGGTGGACCAAGAAGAGACTCGAGGGAGAAACGGCCGAACATCGAGTCTCCTATACACACTTGCTCTCTTTCACTTCAGCTATCTACACCTATCGCTTGTAACTGGGACTACGGATTTAAAAATATAAAAAGAAGAAAGGAGAAAAAAAAACAGACAAAAAGTCTCTCTCTTAAGGTATGTTTATGGGTCAGGGTGATCAGGCTTAAGATCCACATTCGTTTTTTTTTATAGAAGTTATTCTGATTAAGTTAGGAATTCGTTGGTTTAAGACAGTTTTGCTTCTTTTTTTTGTACTCATTTATATATATACCTTTGTCAACAATTAATTATGTATTAGTTTTTTACTAATTAAGTTTAATAAATTTTTATTTGTTATTAAATTTTACAAAAAGAGTGTTTTCATTCCAATGAATTTCTAATCCTTCGGACTCTGAGCGTCACTTACCACACGCGCCTATATTAAAGTTATTTTCGGCCAAAATATCCAAAAATTCGCGTTTGGTGTGAGCGCGAAAAATCTTCACACCTGGTGTCAGGACAAACCTAATTTGATTGAAAATTGTAACTAAATCCGACCCCACAGTAATGTTGAATGCTAAATGTTTAGTTTCGAGGTTGGAAATAGTATATTTAACAGAACTTAATACAATATTAATTCAATAATATTTATCTAATAAAATATAATCATTATACCGACTGCGACTCTCCCTTTCGGGTTTGGACTCATCCACCTTAGCTAGGCGCGGCTTCCGTGGACGGACAATATATAATACTTGCAGAGAAGTATCATCCCAACAAAGTCCAACAGTCGTGACAGCATTGTCTGGAAGGACCAGACAATGTCATATTTCCGAAACATCTTGAGGAGAAGGCAAAAGCAAAATTTCTTGGACAGATTTTTAGTAAAAGGCAAACCAAAAGTCAACAAAAGCTTCAACAAGGTCTAAATAGGTAAAAGAGACAAAGTAGAAAGAGGAAAAAACCAAAATTTCAGATTCCTGAAGTTTTATTGGAAACGGACTCTGCTTCCAAACAACATCACCCAGAGCCGTAAGTAGAGTGCTCAGCGCATGTGGCAAGGGTCAAACTTACGCCCACATTTTTTTCATTTAAAAATAACAATGCTGAAACTGAATTATCTCCATCAAAATAAGTTGATTTTGAATCTGCTGTAAGATATTTGTTTGAATGAGCAAATAGATTTGTATAAATCCCTTTTTATTACTTTTCTTTAGGCCTTTCCATGAATGTTCACTGAAGAGGCAGAAACCCAATGAATCGTTGTAAACTTTTACTTTATCAATAAAAATAGCGCCCATTCTTGACCTGGCGCCTTTGTTTGGGGTACAACTTGGCCGCTCTTACCTGCCTTTATTTGGGATACAACTTGGCCGCTCTTACCCATGAATTACCTCTTCTAAGAAATAAAATGAAAGAAAAATATGACGTTATGTCTGCGAACGTTTATCAAAAAAGTCAATCAATTAAAAAATTTGCGCCCCTAATCAAGCTGCGCCCGTGGCGAATGCCGCTTCGCCACGCCCTAGCTACGGCCCTGACATCTCCTCCTCCTTTCTCAGCACCATCTTACTAGGCACTTGATTTTTCTCAGCAAGATAGTGAGGTTTAACATTCATTTATTTCGTCTACTCTAATTACTTTTGTATTTATATATTTTAGTATTAAGCAGTGTTTAAATTATTTTATACAATCCCATCGATGTATAATATGCCAATAGCAAAAGCATGTTTTCGTGGAACGGATTAATCATTTTCTCTTTATTTCTTATGGAAAAATTCGTTCGGTATACGTCCTGTTTAGTATAAGTCCAAGGATCTGGAACGGATTAAAGACGTATACCTAGGTACAACTGTAGTTCTTTTTGTGTTTCGTGTCAGATTTCAATCATGTCTATACTTGACGACAGCATCGGAAGTCACTATTGAGTACTATGCTATTGAGTCTACGGGAGAGCCGAAGTTCATTTATATCACTACGCCGATGATATAGTCCACTAACTTATTCGTGAAGTTACAATAAATTTCTAAAAAATGATGAAAATTTTGACAAATAATCTATACAACTTCGAATAAATTTATGATTTTGAAATGATTTCAACATGTAATAAATTATCTGCGTGTCTATACTGCGTGTGTATATACCAGCGGTGTTCAACCCATCGATCGCGGAACAATTTTTATCGATCTCTTGTTTATTCCTCCTTACAAATTTAATTAAAACTGAAAACATAATAATTTATCATTATTTTGTATTATTTTTTAATTCACTTTAAGTATATTATTATTGTTTATTTAGTTTTCGTTAAATTTGTGAAATCAATAATGAAAAGTTTCCAATATTAGCTGCGCAAAAAGTTCTGTCGTGTTTTGTATCCATGACATACTTGTCAGAATCCGCCTTTTCAAATATGAATGTCATAAAAGATCAAGAAACCAAATTACAAATGATTATTTGGATGATGGTCTGACATTGGCCATTTCTTCGTATCGACTATGAAAATATTGCCAGCTCCAAACAATGCCAAATTTCACATTAACTTTTTCTTAATCAACCAGCATTTCTTGCAACTTATGAGTTGGTAATCAACCTGTTGTTTTTTCTAACTTTGGTTTCCAAAACAGAAATAAATATTTTATTCCAATATATTTCTTTTATTTGTTGAATTGAAATAAAGTGATAAATAAATTTTTAAATATACAAGTTTTTAGGGCTGAGAGAGTGGGTCCTCCGAAGCAACTGAGCGCATTTAACTGCGTAGTTGATGTAATCAAATATCAGTTTGGGGGAACGTGATTTATATAAGAGAGTAGATCGCCGAATAACTAAGTATAGAAAAGTAGTTCGCATAATAAAAAAGTTGAATACCACTGATATATATATACACATGAGGTTCTGCGCGTTCCACTCGATTCTGTGTTCTAAATTGGCGGAAAGTTGTAATTTTAAGTCGTTCTCGAAAGGCTGCATGATTAACCACAAAACGAAGCAAATTGCATCGAATGTTTATTCGAAATCGAAAACTGAAAACCCAGAGGAACGATTATATAAAAATAAACATCGTTCTTACTAAAGATGTTACCTTTTATTTGAAATAGACTATTCCGTGTGCTTTAATACCGTAGAGTCGATACTAATAAAAATCTCTTAGTGACAGAATCATTATCATCATATATAATAAAGGAATAAGCGTTTGAAGCCCATGTTCCGCGCGTGTGCGAAGTGAACAAAAACTCCCGAGACCAGACGTGTTGCCATTGCTATTTTCTCTCGTTTCGAATCATTAATCGCGTCTTTTAGAAAATTAAATTCTAATCTCATTATGAATTTTGTTTTAAATTATCATGATTTGCTTCCTAATTATGTTTGTACACATCTTTTGATTATTTGATTTCAAATTTTGAGCTTTTCGCTCGAAAAATATTGGCTGTTCCCAGGCTCGAAGGTTCAGTTTGCATTTGTCGCACCGAAGTTACATAAATATTGCATGCATGGTTACATTTAAATAATATTTCATTTATTTCAGAAATTATAATTATTTTTATTTTAAGATAAAAATTATTACTATCCATGATTATTATGTCTTATGTCTATAAGAGCCAGTACACGTATTTTCTTTATCATATTGTCGTTTTTATTATGGATGACAGGAGTAAGATTCCAGTTTACCTGTCACAAGTGTGTGCGGCGCTGCAATTATATACAGAAATAATTATTTAGAATCCCTAGATAGATAGTTGTAGCGAATTTCTTTGCGCTAACAGATGCCGCCAAATCCGCCATTTTATATCCTGTTAGATAGTGAGTTATGAGAGTTATCATTGCGTTCATAGGCTTTCTGATTATTTTTTAAGAATATGCCTTGTTATAGGCTGTAAAATATTCTAATCGAACAGAAAAGGGTCATAGATTTTTCCTTTGCCGCAAGGTAAAAGGAATGAAAGATAAAAGGAAGTGGTTACAAAATATTGGAAGGAAAACTTTTCCAAATACGCTCTTTGTTGGCCAGGTAAGCAACTGCGGTATTTATAAATTAGAAAAGAAATATAGCATTATGGCTTACTTTCCTTAAAATTACGCGTAATTATCGATCGGCAGGAGGATATAAAGTGGCATCTGATTGCGCTACTCTACCAGGGCCTGATTGCGCTACTCTACCAGGGCTCTATGGTTGCTGGCGCCCTGGACAAGCTGAACTTCGGTCCTTTTCAAGTATAATTATATAAATTTTCACAAAGAAAAATACTAAAAATATAGGAGTGAGATTATTACCTGGGTTGTTTTTAAACGAACAAGGAACAATAATATTGTTTTTATCAACCAATATTTGAACAGTATGAACAATTAGCCTACCTAAAACTTTTTCTCTAGACTTTACATCAGCAAGTCTTTTCATGACTCTTTCTATATTTATATTTTTTGTAATATAATTTTCTATAGACAATATTGCCAAAGATCTCATTCTGTCTTGAATATGTTTTTATAAGCTTCTTTCGTCTAAACTAATATAAACTGAAGCTTCTCTCGCCAGCGGCCACAGTAATACGTATTGTAAGATTATTCTTAATGCAACCCACAGATTTGGCATGACATCCTGTAACTTATTAGTGTTTATGAACCTAATTTATAATATATATAGATGAACTTGCCTTTTTCCATCCTAAAAACGTCAGATTGAAAAAATATTTTATTTATTATTTTCACTTTTTCTTTTTTGGAAGATCCTTGATGGCGCCCCTAAGCACATGGTGCACCCCGGAAACTCGGGCCATGTACTCTATCTTGGGCACTTGCCCGGGATAGAGTACAGGGCCTCGAGCTGGCCCTGAACTCTATCCATCTAGGGCAGTGATTCTCAACCACTTTGCCGCCAAATCTTTCAGGGTATACCGTAAAAAATTACGAATGAATTATATATATGTAAGTGTATTAATCATATATACTGTAGTAATACGTAGTTGGCTGGATATCCGTTTTGCAGAAGAATCATTGTACCGATTATTATAAATAGGTATTGTTAGAAAAATCTAATCCTCGAATTTCTGTGACAGACAAAAATTTTTTGTCGTTACTCATAATTTTTTTTGTCAACAGATGACGCCACTTTCCACTCAGTAAGAGAACTAAGTGGCGGGGCGAAACAAGCCCTTCCACAGGCTGCCCACCCCTGCGGAGGGGTCAGCCGGATTGTGGAGGACGGGGGTCGACGGGCCGGGCCCGGATCCCATGATAAATATTTTCAAGGGGTGGGACCCGAGAGGGCCCGGATCCCATGATAAATATTTTCAAGGGGTGCGACCTGAGATTCGAACCCGGGTCCTCCAGAGTGGAAAGCCGAAGCGTTTCCACGCGGCCAATCCGGCCGACGTTATTCATAATTTAAAAATTAAGGAATGAAAATTAAATTAAAATTATAGTTTCTGTAAAAAGTCAAAATCCGCAGGTGGCGCTATAACATAATAAGAGCTAAAGCTCTGTATATAGAAAATACCGCAAACTAGCGTCGTCCACTTACTAACCGTCATTTTTGTCCTTCCTGGATTTCAGTTACAATTGAATCTCACATTAAAACGTAATTGCTTTACTTTTCGTATTGTTTGGAAAAACAAAATGAAATGGAAATCAAAAGGCTAATTCAAATCATCCAAATGCTTTGATTATTCATAGGCACACCTTTTCTTGTAAAAATATAAAAAATAAAATAAAAAACACAGAAGTAGAGAAATATAATGAATTTTTTAGCAATAATTTCTACAAGGAAAATTTATTTTAGTTTCTGAAATTAGTTTTTATCATATGCCAATATTTTATGTATAAAAATTCATAACATATTATTGGAAATATGCAAATTTAATATATAAAAATCCAAATTAATATTATTTCCTGTATATTTTATTCAAAGATTGAATTGATTTAAAACACTAAGATTAAAATTCTTGAAAAATCACTAATACAAAATTCAAAATATATATTATAAAGCTACCTCCTAGTTGAACAAAATGTGTAATCTATTATGGAATAGATTCCAATATGAAACTTTCAAAAGCTATTTTTCCAAAGCAAAATTTATGCCATCAATTTAAAGTTTATTCCCACAAACTTATTAAATTGTGATGAATTTTACATTATTGTATTATCATATAGAGTAATCTATATCTGAATTTTTGCATTTGTAGAAGAGCCTATTTTATAATAATATATTTTTACATTGAGTTATATTTTATATTATTTGTTTTTGTTAACTTAATAAATTATTTTATTTTAGATTTTCCGTTTTATTGATGCAAAATAATATATTTAATCTCTATGCTATGAATAACGTAACAGCTGAAGAATGCTAAATTGATTAAATATAAAAAATAATTGTATATGATATATCTATTTTAATTTATTTTGATATACAATTTCCTTTGTTAAAGTTATATAATCAAACATTTTAAAAATATTTTTCTCTGTTCTCAAAATATAAATTTAAATCCAATACTTTACGAATATATATAATTCTGATTTGATCTTGACTATAATTCATTTTTTTATATGAATTAATTTTAGTCAAAATAATTGCATTTTAAAACTGTACATTAACAGGTATCTAAAAAATTTAATAAAATAAAGCTAGTTCCTTACTCTATCAACAAGTAAAATTGATTAAAAATAAGTAATAATAAAATTTATTTATATAATGCAAAACTCTCTGTTTTCGTTACATGACAAAGAACGATTTGTGGTATTTAGCATTAAGAGCTTCTCGTGGTCTAGGACGAAAATGGCGAAATGAATCACGTGACGTATCATTCTCCAATGGGCAGCCGTAAACAGCGGCAACAACCGGGGAAAAGGAATGCGTAGTTTCTATATCCAGAGCTTTAATAAGGGCCGCCATTTAATGATGCCATGTAGGAGTATATCTATAATCTGAATGTAATAAATAATAATAAATAAAATAATCTGTTAATAAAAATTCCTTGTAAAATCTAAATTATTATTTAAAATATAGTGCCGCCAAAATTTAAAATATTAACTCAACAGAAAAAAGGTTGAGAATCACTGGTCTAAAGCCTCTCACATTACATTTAATATAGTGCCATCTAGTGGACATTTAGGAAATTGGCTAATTTCGAACCACTGAAGGAGAAAAGTTTTTTGTATATAAAATGGAGAAGTCGAAGATAAGAAAATGACGAATAAGCAAAGTTTCCTTCATTTTCGTTAATCGTATATAAACAATAGCTGCCTATTAAATCAGAAATATATTTTTAAAGGACCATAATTAAAAATTATATATATCAGGGGTGGCCAACCTTTTATAGTTAATGCATCAATTTTTTCATTTTTTAGTTAAGATGCGCCATACCCGTTTTAGTAATCCAATGATATTCTCCAGCTAACATGCCACGTGGTCACTAACACAATGAGGTTGCTTAAATGACGTTAATCTTTTATCTTGGATTTTATATCAAGTAGTTTACGCTAATTACAATATATATAATTAATTTCTAATAATAAATACCTATCTTTAAGCCTTCCCGCGTAAATCTCCTAACAAACAAAAGTTTTTTCATAAAAATCCATTCAACTGTTTTTACATTATATGTGAACAGGAGCGCACAGTCATTTCAGATTTATATATAGATAAATTTTATAAGAAATTTTTAAAAAATTTTTTCTGGGGTTCAGTCCGTATTTCTAATCATGCAATGCGCCACTTTTGGCACAAGCGCCATATATTGGCCACCCCTGATATATATAATATATAAAAACAGAAGTGACCGGAAACTTTTTGATCCACGTTTAATGGCATCTGATACAATTACTAATCGATATAAATATTCAACAGTATCGAGACTTCACTTCAAATTATAAGCAGAAGTAAATCTGGATACGCTTTATAGGTTTCTAAATCTTACTGAACATAGATGGCTATGTTGGCTAACATTTAAAAATACCATAGTAAATGTAAACGTTGTCAAAATTTTCTTATTTTCCATAACTTAAAAAAATATTGGTCTCGGTAATTAACCATGGGTTATAAAATGCGTTAATGCAAGTTAAACGCATTTTATAACCCACGTTAATGTTAATAATTAATGATTAACGTCAGGCTAAAATTGCGTGACGTTAATCATTAATTATCATTTAATTCAGACCTGGGCAAATTTTATTTCAAATAACAAATAACAAATAATTTTTCAAACAATTGAATATTGCTAAATAAAAGATAACGTTATTTGAAGATAATCTGGCTTTCAAATAATTTATTTGAAATAATTTCCAAGATAAATTATTTGTCAAATAATTTATTTGCAAATAAAAAATTATTTAAATAAATACGTTATTTGAAAAAAATTTTCAAATAATTTTCCAAATAAAATTTCAAATAATTCAGTATCATCTTTATCAAATAGTCTATTGGTGTGGACTGTGCAATACCTTATCACCATAACTGCTGCATATTATCTTATAATGAGAACACTGTACAATGCAGATGTATAATGATAATATTCACATTTCATTTTGCAATTGTGCATCATTAGCATATATTATAAGCCCATTGTACGCAGTTTGTACATTGTATGACTTATGTGCACTTTTGCACAATTATACCCGGAATGCACACATTTTATACAACTCTAAATCTGTACCTGTATTGTACATATTTTCTTAAACTGTATGCAATTCATGTATTTTTTGTACGACTGCATCAACTAGCATATATAAATGTACCCTATTGCGTACATTTTGTACTAGAGTACTTTAGTACATCTATTGTACATCTTATTGTACATCTATAAGTATACAATAGTATACTTATAAAAAAAAGTAAAAAAGTAAGATGTACAATAAAAAAGTATACAAGTTACTTTTTTACAATTGTACACTATTGCGTACATTTTGTATAATTGTACATCTACTGCGACATTTTGTACAATTGTACACCTAGTGCGTACATTTTGTATAATTAAACATAGATGCATAGATTTTGATGCATGCATAGATTTTGTACAAGTGTACAATTGTTGCATATATTTTGTACAAGTGTACATTTGTACATCTATTGAGGATATTTTGTACAATTGTATACTTATTGAGTGCAATTTGTACAATTGTACATCTTTTGTGTACATCTTGTACAACTGTACATCTATGTAAACATTTTGTACAACTGTACATTTGTGTTTCTATTGAGCACATTTTGTACAATTGTACACTTATTGAGTAAATTTTGTAAAATTATACATCTCTTCCGACCATTTCGTAGAAGTGTACACCTATTGCGTACATTTCGCAAAAATGTATACCTGTTGCATAAATTTTGTACAATTGTGCATTTGTACATCTATTGAACATATTTTGTTAAGTTTTAGCGATTTTTATACAATTTGAGCAATTGTACATATTTTATATATTTGTTTACTTATATTTTGTTAAATTATAGGCATTTTGTACACATTTTCATCACCTGTATGCTATGTACATTTACCGGTGTGAAGCTGGCCCCCCACTTTTGAATTTTTAAATTTTTTCTTTTGCATTCGTTTGCACCTCGTTAGCACCTTTTGCACTTTTAATAATTTTGTTTGCACCCCCACCGTTTGGACCCTAGAGCTAAAACAAATTTGGGGGGCTAACTTCACACTGACCCCCCAGTTGCGAATTTTCGAAGTTTTTCTTTTGCACTCGTTAGCAAATCGTTAGCACCTTTTGCGCTTTTAATATTTTCGTTTGCACCCCCACCGTTTGCCCCAGAACTAAACAAAATCATGGCCCAGCCCCCAATTTCGAATTTACCAAATTTTTCATTTGCACTCTTTAGCAAATCGTTAGCAGCTTTTGCAATTTTTATATTTAGGTTCTAGACCCCTGAAAGTGTTAATTCAATTAACGACATTTAATTTAATTGTCTTTCTCATATTTAAATTTCAGAAATTTCAAAATATTATAATTTGTGAATTACTTAATAGAATACTGTGAATTTTTTAATACTAGAAATTACCCGCTCATATAAATGAGCGGAAATATAATCTTGTGATTTAATTTAATAACGCATGTAACGACGAAATATACCTCCGAATTCGTATAGGGAATCCCAACATCATTGAGGGAATCGTAAAATGGCATCCATTATTACGTTACAGCGCCGTCTGAGGACTTTGTCTTTTTAGAGGAACTACAATTTCAATTTAATTTTTATTCTTTAAATTTGTACATTATTAATAACAACAAGTAATTTTGGCTGTCGCAGACATCCGAAAATTAGAATTTTCTAACGATGCCATACTTATAGAAATCGGTACAGTGATTCGACTGAAAAAGGGATATCCAGTCAGCCAGTCACGTTTTACTATTAATATATATGATTAAAGAAATTACATATATTACGTGAGAATTTATACGTAATAAAATATATCAGTGTATTTTTATACAGTTCGAAAATAGATTTTAAATTAAATTTTAAAAAGTTTTTCGAAAATAAAAATCAAGAGATTTTCGATTTAAATTACTGTGAATCGTGTATAATATTTTTAGTTCTGTTCCACTCTAACTTTTGTTTCTCATTGTTTTTTTTTTTTTCATTGCATTGCATTTTATTGTTTTATTAGATTTGGAAGAAGTATTTTCGGATTATTGTGAAAGACTAACAATTTTGAAGTACTTTAATCAAATCTTCGTAACAATTATATTTTGACTAATTAGAAATTTAATTTGGAATAGTTAATGCAATAAATAAGTAAGCGAAATGAGTAATAATTTTTTATATTAGCTATTTTACCTTTTTTGATCCTTTCCATTTTTAAATGAAACAAAAGAATATTATGAATTATATTTGCCGTTATCAGGATAGCATGAGGGAATTATAATTTTATTTGGATGAAATTCACAAATGTTATTGGGACTCATTGGAGAACCAAGCCTACGAAAATGATTCGTAATGGTTCAATATTATTGACATACTAAGAGAAAAGATTTAATATTTCGCACAAATATTACTCCAAAATTAACCAGCGATCATTTTCATAGGCTTGGTTCTCCAATGAGTCCCATAACATATGTGAATTTCATCCAAATAAAATTATATTTCCTCATGTTTTCCTGCTGACGTTAGGATAACGGCAAATCTAATTTATATTCTTTTATTTCATTTAGGAATGAAAAGGATCAAAAAAGGTGAAATAACTTAATAAAATTTAAGTATATACATTATTGGGACTTTCTAGAGGATCAATCATATTGAAAATAATCGATATTTGATCATATATGACTTGATGTCATCTGTCAAAACATCTCATAAAAGTATTATCAGATTTTAATGGTAGGATTATTATTAGGATCTTCTAGAGGATCGTGAATGCTAAAAATAGTCACAATCGATTCACTCATTAATATAATGAGATAATTTTATGTAATAATGAATGTAAATTCATTTATGTATTTGCTGAAAATCAAGGGAAGTATCAACAACTTTTCTGGAATTCAAGAAATTTTACTCTGAAACTAGGGGTGAGTTCAGAAAATGCTCCGAGAAATTTCCGCTGAAGTAGTTAAAGATTGATGTTATAACCCGTGAAGATTGAGAGACATCGTGATTTGTTGAACGGCTGGACTTCTATTTGACTTTCTTTCTATTCTTCTATTTAGAGGTCCAGCCGTTCAACAAATCATGATGTCTCGCGATGTGACATCATTCTTCAGTTCTTCCAATGGAGATTTCCGGAAGCATTTCTGAACTCACCCTAATACTTCGGAATTAGAAATTTTGTAATTTTATTCAATAATCTTGAATATTTTATTGAACACGTATTTCTAGTCATATCAGACTTTCGACATTGCCTTCTTTTGGTAGCGAAGTCACAGATCGAATACTCTGATGATAGATTATTCAATCATCAATGTAGTGATAGAGTATTCGATTTTCATCTATTGATCAAACAGATCCTTTAAAAAACTTCTATTCTCGTGACTACTCAGCGACTAAAAAAATGTCAAAAAATCATTAAACGAACAACTCTCCTAATTTTCTTATTCCAAAGATTATTTACAATAAATCCTGATTTTCTCAAACATAACCTCCTTGTCAACCATAAATCTTTTTTTAGGTAGAATTTATGTTGTTTAATCTTTATTCAATATTTTATATTCATTTCGTATTAATATTATTTACAATGCTTTAATATGACTTGATAGATACTGAGCACTCTGACAAAAATATCCTGTTTAATTTTTTTAAGTTGAAAATGTTATTATTATTAATTTAATTATTTTAAATACTGTCTCAACAACTAAATATATTATTTAATATTATTTTGCATTAAAATAAACATTCTTCTAATAAAAGCATCAACATTTTATACTACAGGTAGGCCTCGATTAGCGCGAGTTCGGATAATGCGATATTCGATTAGTGCGACTTATAAAAATGATACCGTCTTTCAGTTAGTGCAAGCAAATATTCGATTATGCGATTTGTAAGCATAGACCAGTCTTACTAACAAATGTCCGTCCCCTTTTATGGGACCCAATTAACAAATTAATGTTAATTTTCGGTTAGTAAAACCGGACGAGGAGCAGTCCAAGAACGACACACGATTTTGAAGGGGTGAAACATCAGAAAGATGGGCTTTTTGGTCACACGATTTTGAAGGGATGAAACATCAGAAAGATGGGCTTTTTGCCATTAATTTTCGGTTAGTCGACCGGACGAGGAGCAGTCCAAGAACAGTCACTTGGCTTTGAAGGGGTAATAGACGAAGAGCAGTCCAAGAACGGTCACACGATTTTGAAGGGGTGAAACCTATGATGTCAATTAACAAATTACCGTTAATTTTCGGTTAGTAAAACCGAACGAGGAGCAGTCCAAGAACGGTCACACGATTTTGAAGGGGTGAAAATCATGAGGAGCAGTCCAAAAAGGGTCACACGATTTTGAAGGGGTGAAACATCTGAGGAGCAGTCCAAGAACAGTCACTTGGCTCTGAAGGGGTGAAACATCAGAATAGTAGTCCAAGAACAGTCACTTGGCTTTGAAGGGGTGAAACACCAGATCAATTAACAAATTACCGTTAATTTTCGGTTAGTAAAACCGGACGAGGACAGTCCAAGAACAGTCACTTGGCTTTGAAGGGGTGAAATATCAGAAAGATGATTAACAAATTACCGTTAATTTTCGGTTAGTAAAACTGGACGAGGAGCTGCCAAGAACGGTCACACGATTTTGAAGGGGTGAAACATCAGAAAGATGCAAATTACCGTTAATTTTCGGTTAGTAAAACCGGACGAGGAGCAGTCCCAACGGTCACACGATTTTGAAGGGGTGAAACATCAGAAAGATGGGTTTTTACTTTTTCTGGACACACGATTTTGAAGGGGTGAAACATCAGAAAGATGGGCTTTTTGGTCACACGATTTTGAAGGGATGAAACATCAGAAAGATGGGCTTTTTGCCGCTTGGCTTTGAAGGGGTGAAACATCAGAAAGATGGGCTTTTTGCCGTTCAAATTTTCGGTTAGTAAAACCGAACGAGGAGCAGTCCAAGAACGGTCACGGCTTTGAAGGGATGAAACATCAGAAAGATGGGCTTTTTGCTGTTAAAGATTTTGAAGGGGTGAAACATCAGAAAGATGGGCTTTTTCTGTTAACTGTGCTTTGAAGGGGTGAAACATCAGAAAGATGGGCTTTTTGCCATTAAATGTTTAACATTACTGTACTTTTGAAGGGGTGAAACATCAGAAAGATGGGCTTTTTGCCATTAACTGTTTTGAAGGGGTGAAACATCAGAAAGATGGACTTTTTCCGTTAACTGTTTGATTAGTAAAACCGGATGAGGAGCAGTCCAAGAACAGTCACTTGGCTTTGAGTGAAACTCCAGAATTATTGGATTTTGCTGATAGCGATTTAACATTATTATTATTCAGCTTTATCATTTTTGTCATTAGCTATTTAACATTACTATTATTCAGCTTTGTTATCGTTTGCTGTTAACATTACTGTATTATTATTCAGTTTTGTTATAGTATACATATAGACAGAATTTTCTTTTTTAAAAAGTATCGAAATGGTTGAAAAAGCTTTTGATGATAAAACAGGAAACGAAAAAAAGAAGAGGTTAGTGATTACGCTACAGCAAAAAATGGATGTGACTGAGCGACATAAAAGCGTGGCCGGAATCTCAAAAAACAAGAACCGATTACCATATTTTACATATAGTTAATACTTCGAATAGTGCGAGAAATTCGTGGAACTCATTATTCGCACTAATTAAAGTCTACCTGTATCAATATCGTTAAAAGATTTATGAAATTAAATTATAATTCAGATTTATTAGTGAAATTTTCATATTCACATTGAAAATTTGAACGCCTACATTTAATATTCACATTTTTTTATATAAAAAGCTTCCAAAAATGTTTTCCATTTATTAAGTTTATATTAATCGATTTAAGGATGAAATTTTTTTTGAATTCATATCAAAAAACAAGAACCGATTACCATATTTTACATATAGTTAATACTTCGAATAGTGCGAGAAATTCGTGGAACTCATTATTCGCACTAATTAAAGTCTACCTGTATCAATATCGTTAAAAGATTTATGAAATTAAATTATAATTCAGATTTATTAGTGAAATTTTCATATTCACATTGAAAATTTGAACGCCTACATTTAATATTCACATTTTTTTATATAAAAAGCTTCCAAAAATGTTTTCCATTTATTAAGTTTATATTAATCGATTTAAGGATGAAATTTTTTTTGAATTCATATGACACTTTTTATTTTAAAAAATCACAAAAATATATTCTGTTTATAAGCAATGTCATCTATCTTAAACTTCAATGATATAGAGTTGAGATGTACTCCATATTTTTTAGAAAATAATGTTAAGTGACACATTTAAGAATTTTTTTCGATGAACTATTTTATTTACTATTTTCAGTATGAATATCAAAAAATCTGATAAGTCTAACAGATCAAAAATGATCCTAGATAGATGCATTTTATTTAGTTCTTGGAATAAGATTATGAAACATAAAAATGATGTGAATATGTGATTAAAGTTATTTTTATCATATGTCTGTAACTAATACATGTTTTTATTTAATTACCTTAATAATCTGATTTGAATAAGCAATTCCATATTGTAAATTAATTATCATATTAATCACTAGTCATTAATATTAATTACATAAAAGTTT
Source organism: Olivierus martensii (assembly GCA_000484575.1). Taxonomy (NCBI): domain Eukaryota; kingdom Metazoa; phylum Arthropoda; class Arachnida; order Scorpiones; family Buthidae; genus Olivierus; species Olivierus martensii. Next base: position 46,695 of record AYEL01069595.1, read on the forward strand.
AAAATTTTTTATCAGCTTAAACTTATATTTAAATACATTGCAAACTTATTACAAATTTATATTTAAGAATACTTTAATTTTATTAGAAAAAAAAAAATTAAATAAAATTTATTAAAATATTTTTAAATATTTTATGAAAAACAAACTGTACATCAGTATAAAGATAGCATGATAAATGGTCATAGCTGATAAATTTTAGAGATGGTTCATAGTATGCTAATTTCCAGAGAAAAACATTATATTATCATTTCAGATGTTCTAGAAAGCATAACAGTAAGGGAAATTTCAAGAATATTTAATCTTGCATCATCAATAGTTAAAGATATTGTGCAAAAATTTAAAGAAACTGGAAGCACTTCATTGGAAAATCATCTGGATGACCAAAAATAACAAACTGATATGATGATCATACATTAATACACATATTAAAGCAGAATAGATGTTCTGTTGCATCAAATATCACATCTCACATGGTCAGAAATAATAAAGAATATTATTTCAACTTCAACATATTGAAGATGCATGAAGAAGATGGTATATTCATTTTATAAGCCAAAAGAAACTTCTTATCAATATAAAACAGAAAAATTAGAGATTAAAGTGAGTGCAGAGATACCGTTCAATGAAAAAAGTAATTTTTTTCTAATGAATCTTGTTTTGAAGTGTGTGTTGGAAGCAAAGAACCTTGTGTTATCTGAAAGAAAAAGGAATCTTTCCATTCTGATTGTCTTCAAAGGATTCAAAATCCCTCAAAGTATAATAGTCTGGAGATGTACAAGCAATTTTGGCATTGGACAATTGCATTTCATCATAAGACTGTGAAAGTGTTAAATTACATCAATATATTAAAGGATTATTTACTTTCATCTGCTGCATATCTGTATCTGAATAATCAATACATCTTTCAGCAAGATAATGCATTGAAATGCTTTTAATTTGAATGTGTTCCAACTTAATTATTTGAATTCCATTCATCATTTATATACTGATGCAGGTCTTATAATAGACCGAAAACGTTTTACTCTTTATTAATAAAAGTTTTTCCTGCTATTTTTTTGAAAAAGCTTGTTTTAACTTAGAATTAAGATAATGCATTTTACTACAAAGCAAAGATAATGAAAGCCTGAATGATGTTAATTTGACGATGATAGATCAGTCTGCAAATAGTCTAGATATGTTATTTATTGAAAAATCTTTAGGATATTTTAAAAAAAGCTGTAAAAAATTATAAGCAAAAATCAAGGATTGTATATGCCAAATTTTAGAAGAAGAACAGGAAAAAATAACTCCAGAATAATTGCCACAAACTAATTTCTATCAATCCTGATAGAGTAAATCAACTCATCAAGACAAAAAGAGATGTTACTAAATATTAAATAGTAGTTGCCAAATCATTTTGAAGGAAAAATGATCTGGCTGAATCATTTTGGCATTTACATATTATTTTCTTATGAGTGCTAATAAATATGTATTTTTTGTTTTAAAAAGTGTTTTGTATTTATTTTACAATTTAAATAAATGAAATTTTCATATATACATTGAACAATCAAAAAACTTTAATAATTATTGATGCACAAACTATGGCAAAAATACTCTAACATGAAGATTTAATAGTAGCTGAATCATTTTGAAATTAGGTTGTATTTCTACTAATTAAAAAATACTTGATATATGATATATTAATAATTTTAAATGTAATGAAATGCAAATTAATAAAATCTAAATAATATATATACAAATGATTTTTTTCAGTATGGATTTACTCCTCTTCATATTGCAGCTGAACATGGTCATGAAGATGTAGTTAGATTACTTCTCAATAGTGCTGGTGTACAAATTGATGCTAAAACACAAGTAGAGGTAATAATAACTATTACAAATCATATCACAAAATTTTCTGTCTAATTAAAATATTTTTGAATAGGGTTCATTCCCAATTCATTTAGCAGCACGTGGAGGACACATGGCAGTAGTTGGAATAATAATAAGTCGAGCAACAGACCAAATTCAAGCAAAAGATAAAGATGGTAGAACTGCACTGCATCTTGCATCAGCAAATGGCCATATAAAATTAGTTGGACTTCTCCTAGGACAAGGAGCAGATATAAATGCAACTGATAATGTAAGTAAGATTAAAATTATTATGGTATGGAAAATTTTGTTGAAAAAATATATGAAAACAGTTTAAAAATAAAACAGCTTTTTTAAATCAAAGCAATAGAGTTTATAAACTATATAAATATTTTCTGATGTATTTCAAAAAACTGACAATGGATTATCAAACACTGTACAACTTTTGGCCTGAATATTAGACCAGGATTATAGAAATAGAACTATAAATGGAGATTGAAAATATAAAACATGAATAAATAAATGAAAATGAATAAACAAGAACATGCAACTAAAATGTGCAAATATAAGATGAATGTTTTATGATTGAATTATCTCAAAAAAAGATAGATATTTAAGTATGTGAGAAACAGCATTATTGGAATATGATCTGGAGTAAGGATGTTAAGGAAATGATAAATGATGTGTGTGCACTGATGAATAAGAGAAAGAAGTTGCATTTTAGAGTACAAGATATGAATGACAGAATGAAGTAAGTGAAAATGAAATTGGACCTCCAGAGTTTTGATGTTTTTGTTTGCTGTGCATGCTCATATATATGATACAAATGAGATAAAAAAGACAATATCTAGTCTAAATTGAAACATACTGAATGAATGCCATGATAATAAGAGAATAATTGAAACAAGTGATTTGGATAGCTGAATAGGATATTGTAAGAAATGGTGTAGAAAAATTGGTTGGAAAGTATGCTAACACTAGAATGAATGACAACAGAGAGCTATTGTTGGAGATATAGTTGTAAGAGCAGCTGTTTGTCTTAAACACTTGTTCAAGCCCAAAACCATGTGATAGAGCGACATGAGAGATCAAAGGATTGTAATAGAATTGGTTGTAAGAGACAAGAGATTACATGGGAAGATAATGAATATGAGCATGATGAACATACAGATATCAGTTCAGATCACTCTCTAATGATTTCAATAATGGATCTGATAAGTGGATGAAGGAATGTGGGGAGGAAGAAAGAAGTCAAATTCAAATGAAAACAGAGAATCTGCATATGAAGCAAAGGTTATATGAGAGAAAAGTACCGGTATGTGAAAAACTGGATCCACTGGATAAGAGTATATGCAATGTAGAGAATGTGTGGACACACTTTAAGGAATGTATGGTTCTAATTTGTGATATAGGAATAGATAAAAAGAAGAAAGATGCTTGATGGAGTGAATATGTTGTGGCAGAGAAGAAAATATATCTTCAATGTTAGATGAAAATATGACTGAGGATGAGTATAAAAAGTGCAAGAAAGATGCATGATAATGAAACATACTAAGAAAAAAGTGATGAGAGAGATAAAAAAGCTATAGAGTGATTTTGAAAAGAACAATATATACAAATTTTCAGGAAGGAATGAGGTGGGAATATGTGTGGTGTGAAAGATAAGGATAGTATGATAATCGGTAATAGAAATCAAAAGCACTAACAGCAGTAAATAAATAAAACAGAATTTTATCCGAATTTATTTTGTCTCTGGGGGTCAAACCGTTGGGTCTAGAGCCTAAATATAAAAGTGCAAAACTGCTAACGATTTGCGAAAGAGTGCAAAAGAAAAATTTCGAAAATTCGTAACTGGGGGGCCAGGTGAAGTTAGCCCCCAAATTTGTTTTGGCTCTAGGGGCCAAACGGTGTGGGTGCAAACGAAATTATTAAAAGTGCAAAAGGTGCTAACGAAGTGCAAACGAATTCAAAAGAAAAAATTTAAAAATTCAAAAGTGGGAAGCCAACTTCACGATGGTTGTACATTTTCTATAACTGTGCATCCGTACACCTACTGTAGATCGTTTGCTAAATTGTAAGCATTTTGTAAAACTGTATACTTGTTGCGCACATTTTCTTCAATTATACACATTTTATATATATATTCAGCATATTGTACAGATAAAATTGGAAGCCAACTTCACGCCGGTTGTACATTTTCTATAACTGTGCATCCGTACACCTACTGTAGATCGTTTGCTAAATTGTAAGCATTTTGTAAACTGTACACTTGTTGCGCACATTTACTTCAATTATACACATTTTATATATATATTCAGCATATTGTACAGATAAAATATACCATTGTACAGGTCATCTTATCATATATTACAGTACCTTAGAATGCATTTATTTTTTTGTATCAATAACCAAATAATAAATAAGATAAAAGATAATTATTTGAAATATCAAATAAGATAACAAATAATTATTTATTTGAATTTATATAAAATAACAATCAAATAATCAATCAAATAAGAAAAAATTATTTGAAAAAGTATTTAAATAAATTTTTATTTAATGCCCAGGTCTGATTTAATTATACAACTCGTCTACTTACCAAACGAACATTTTCAGGAAAAGAATGGAAAACGAGAACTCTTCCAAATATATAATGGCCACAAAATTGATATTACATAAATTGGCATCTCGGATAATTAAACGTCAAAGATTTTCAAATAATGGATGTCTAACAATCTAATCAGGTTTTCAGTTTATATGCTTACCTACCAGACTAAACACACATTAAGTAATACCAAGTCTGATTAATTAAGAAAGTATAAACAGAGCTGTTTATCATTCCCGCTTGCTCATTTTCTACGTAAATTACTTTATTGCCGAATTTCTAACTTAAAACAGAATAATTTTATCGGAATAGTTTATTTAATAATTTATTATCTATATATTACAGAATCCAATTTCCAGAATAAATAAAGTTCGATTTCATTTTAATTCGATCTACCTGCACTGTTAACTTAATTAAAAACGACCAGAGAAAGTTTCTTCAGTTTCTGCCAACTTGGCATTTCATTATTTTGAATATCCATGTTGTATAATAATGCGAACTTGGCTTTATTACGCAGCTTGGATACGCATAATAAATGAAGTAAATTAATGCCTAATTATTGGATAATCAGAAAATTTTAATGAATAATAAAATACAGATATATCTACTAATGCCTTTTAATGTGATGTGTAATTAATGGTAATGTTACCAGCTTTTAACACGCATTACTTTTATCTCCATACGGTATAGACTAGTTACCTGATTTTACGTAGTTACAAATTGTCAGTTCGAAGAAAAAAGTATTTGTGGACTTATTATAGACTATATCTATATTTGGCAAACGCGTTGCCAACTGGAGCAATTTTAGGTCTTAAAACTGTAATGTGCTCTATTTTATGCGGCGGGCCGTATAAGATAACATCGCGATACTCAAATTTTAGTAGAAGTGTGTTTTGTAATTTAAAGAATCCAGTATCGACTATTTCAGAATATTTAGTGATTAATAATTTGAAAAATATTATATTTTATTTAGATCAGTTTGAAATTATAATAAACAATATAAATCAATAACTTCTATTAGTAAACATTTTGTACATTTTTTATTTAATTTAATACCGAACAGAATATTACGAACAAATACATAACAATGAAAGATGGGTTTTATTAATACGCTATAAAAGTAAATTAAAATGCAAAATATTTAAATTCGAGAATACTACAGAATATCCATCATTTTGTTATTTGTTTTTGAGTAGAATTTTATAATTTTAGGTCTTAAAACTGTAACGTGCTCTATTTTATGCGGCGAGCCGTATAAGATACCATCGCGGGCCGGATCCTGCCCGCGGGTATTTTATAAATTTGGGTCTTAAAACTGTAATGTGCTCTGTTTTATGCGGCGGGCCGTATCAGATACCTTCGCGGGCTGCCTTTTGCCCACTCCTGCATTAAGCAATGGTCTGAAAATTATAGTAATTATGTATTTGTTCGTAATATTCTGTTCGGTATTAAATTAAACAAAAAATGTACAAAATGTTTACTAATAGAAGTTATTGATTTATATTGTTATGATAATTTAAAACTGATCTAAATAAAATATATTTTTCAAATTATTAATCACTAAATATTCTAAAATAGTCAATACAATTCTTTAAATTTCAAAACACACAAGCAAACTTCTATTAAAATTTGTTATTTTAAGATAGCATATGATTATTATTGAAATCATTCAATTATATTTGCATTATAATAATATTTATTACAAAACGTATTTGATGCCTTTGTTATTTTTCAAGATAGCCTATAAACATCGCAGGCCGGATCCTGCCCGCGAGCTGCCTTTTGCCCACTCCTGTATTAAGCAATAGTCTGAAAATTATAATAATGGGTTGAAGATATTTAAAACACAACCAACTGTAACATTAGATGTTTGGACAAATGCCTACAATTAGTCTAAGATTAAAAAAACATTAAGTCATTAGCCTATAACCGAATAATCTATAAAACTAGATGTTTTGAAATAAATTATTTTTACACAATAATTCTTTTTCCGTTTAATTCTAATGCTTTATAGATTAAAAAGGTTTCGTTTTTTTAGTAAAACTTTCATGTTAGAAAAGAACGCATTAAATATAAAAATATTCTCAACGATGTTACTATTTGATCATGAAATATGTTGCACCTTCTGTATAGGCTTCACTGCGGTTAATCGGTTATTTGCAGGAAAGTTATCAAGAAATGCTAACTTTTTCCGGGAAAGAGATAAAAGAATTTGTCAAATACGGTTGTATATACAAAATAATTTTCATGAATTTGGGGTAAACTAATAATAAGTGAAAAATTTTATTAGTAAGAAATTTGTTTAGAAAAAATTTTAGGTATAACAATTAACAGGTATAACAATTAAAATTCATTTGAATAAATTTTATTTTTAATTTTAAAGGTGCTCATCTAAACTTTATTTGATCAGACATTAAAACATTTGAATAAATTTTATTTTTAATTTTAAAGGTGCTCATCTAAACTTTATTTGATCTGGAGCTATCTAAATAAATCAACTCGAACCATAAGTTAAAAATAAATATAATATTTATTTTTAACTTTAAGTTAACCGAATAATCTATAAAACCAGATGTTTTGAAAGAATTTATTTTTATACAATAATTTTCTGTTTAATTCTAATGCTTTATAGATTAAAAAGGTTTCGTTTTTAAAGTAAAACTTGCATATTTGTTGGATAATAGTGAGAGTATTTTAATTAGTTTTTTAAGTTAATTATAGAAAGAATGAAAAGATTGATAAAAAGATAAATAGAATAGATGAATGTGACATGAAAGAGAACAAATCAATATGGAGATAATGAGTGAGATTGGTTTATTGAAATGTGATAAGAGTCCATGCATGATGGGATCATTGAGATCACAGCTGAGATATTAAAGTATAGAGGAAAGCCTGTTGTGGAGTGAATGCAGAATCTAGGTAAAGTGTATTAGTTAAATAATATGATTACAAATGATTGGACTAAGGCATGACCTTTCAGTTTACAAGGGGAATAAGAGATACAAGTATGAAAATTATAGTGATATAATTCTGTTGTGTATGTGTGTGGAAGAATTCTATTCTGATCTGTATAGAGATACAAATAATAGTTGTTTGGTGCAAAATTCAAAGAGTGAGATACCACCAATTTTGAAAGAAGAAGTTCATCTTGCTATCAAGAAAATGAAAAAAGGGAAGGCACCAGGAGAGGATGGCATTA
>AYEL01069597.1:0-30576 GCA_000484575.1 Olivierus martensii
CCACACTTTTAGGTTTCTAATAACATAATACCTAATTCTAAGCTTCTACTTAACATATAGAATGGGTTGGGTTACTCTCACACATAGGTTAAGTTGGAATGCTTTGCTTTTTCTACTTTTCGCTTTTAATTTTGGTCCAGAACGGCTCCCTTAGTACTCTATTTGAGTGGAAAGGGGGCAATCAAAATTTAGCCACCAAGTTTTACCATATAAAAGAAAAAGACCTTATATGGGATCGCAGAAATTTTAGGAAATGTTTTAATTCGTATTCTTAGTTTATATACTTCTATATCCAGGATATTTTAAAGATTATTAAATTTTTAATATAGGTAAATTCTGTAAAAAAATCTATAAAATATAAACATGAATCAAGTAACTGAATGAAAACTATTTTTATTACTGCAAATTAATTTAATAATGCTAAATAACAAAAATTTTAAATATTTAAACTCTAGACATAATTAACCGTAAACTGCTTCTACTACACTAACACAACTAAATATTCAATAAATACCGGTAGTACTTTTAGCAGTGAGAAAACTTTTAATGAAATTTAACAAACATTTTTGCCATATAGTATTCTTCAGATTATACAAAGAATAGAATGTTTTTGAAACTTTAAACTTTAAACCAAAAAGTTTAAAGTTTGTATATATTTAAACTCTATGTACGGTCTGTATAGGGTTTAGATATTAGATTTAACTATAGAAAAAACCACTTGCTTTAAACTAATACAATAGTCCAAACAGCACTTCAAGTAAGGAACAAAAAGAGTTTAATCTCGTATAACATTTTCGGACCTTATTATAGTCCCTCCTCAGTACATGCTTCTTACTGACAAAGTTCTATCGGTCGAATATCATCATAGAACAAAGTTTAAACAAAATTCGATTATACTTTATACATTATACATTAAGATTGTTCTATCAATTTTGAATATTAGAACAATGAATTCAAAAGATTAATTAGCATTGACAAACAAATAAGTAATAAATAACAAATTACAATAAATTTTTACATAAACTTATATAAATATAACAAATACATAAAATATAAAACATATAACTATAAGTTAAACTTCCTGTTAACATCCTCCGCAAAATTTGGAGTAGAAGAGGGGCCCTTCTTGTCCTCAAGTCAACTTCTTAATAGTGTTAACGGATACACACATATTATAGGATTGTGTTCATATATTCAACTAGCTAGGAGTTACACCTAGACTGACGTAACTAAAAATATGCCAGAACAACTGTTATATGTTATTTATAGCGGTCCACACCCAGGACATCGGCAGCTCAACCAGAGTATTATCATTAATAACTTTATTATGCTTTGTTTGTTCACTATCTCTATAGCTTCCAACGTTTTCAGGCCTTTGCCGTCATACACTGTTTTTATGACTCTAGCAGCCTTCCAATCTACTATAACATCATGCTCATATGACTTGGCCGCTAAGGCCGTTGTCATTCTCCCTGCTGCTATATCCGATTTATGTTCACTAAGCCTCTTAGATGTGTTTTGAGTCGTGCTGCCTATATAGTATTCTTCATGGTTTTCATCATTATTGAACAGGGGGATTGTGTATATACCTGCCTTTCTGTCATGAGGGATATGATCTTTCGCATTCCTCAGACTATTAAAAAGCGTACACCTCTTCTCCACGCTACCTTGTAATTAAAATGCTTCAGCACTTTATTGCATATCTTGCGTAATGTCTTATCATACACAACCTCTGTAAACCTTCTTGTGTCACTAGAACCTGTCTACTAGTAGACGTAGGGCATGAGTTAAGCATGCATCTAGAGATACTATTCCATACTCCCATCATCATCATGTATTTATAGCCATACTTACTCTCTTGGGTCAATATATATTGTATCTCTTTTTGCTTTTCATTCCATTTAGTAATATGTGTACATACTCTTGTGAACATGGACCTAAATATAGCCAGTTTATAAGAGATGGGGTCATGGGACCAAGCCAGAATAAGAATCGGGCTATATGTAGGTTTTTTGTAGATCTTAGTAATATAATCACCATTTTCTGTCTCTTATCCATAGGTCTAGAAAATGAAAGGCTCTAGATGAGGTTTGTTCTGTTTTAATCTTTGGGCCGAGCATATGATCTGAAGCATATCTGCCATATGTCTGTCATAACCTGTACCTTTCCATATAACACAAACATCATCCACATATCATAGGTACAGCTTAATTTCTGATTTAAAGACCTCTAAGATGGAAGATTCTTTGTATCTCACTACAAGTTCTATGAATCTATACAACATAAGTGCAGCTGGTGTTTGCTGTATTGAGGGGTACAGCGACTTGTAGTCCATTATCATATATGTCTCTTGCGGTAACGGTCCTACCTCTAGTAACCTATCTATGAAGTCCAGGGAGGAACTTACTACATACAAGTATCCTTTAAGATGCTGCATAGCCCATGTCACTATAGTCTTCTCTAACTGATAAAGTGGGGATGATTTTTTGTCCACCATTGGATGGATGGAGACTGGACTTTTATGCACCTTAATATATCCAAAAAATCTAGGCACAAATGGACACTTTACAGGTTTAACTTTCCAAACTTTAGGGAAATGACTAGATTTAAGGATAGTTTTCAGCCTACTATTAATCTTATCAGTGGGGTCATAAGGTAGGTGCATTGAGTTAGAAGATGCTATGAAGTCTGAAAGTAGACTATAGTACTGCTGTTCAAAGATAAACACCATCTTTTTGGATTTATTGTCCCTAGTGCATATTATGGAATTATCATTCATCCACTGCCTAGTATAGTTAACAGTAGCTTTCTGTTTATTACTAGTAATGTTGTTACTTGCAGATGTTCTTTTAAGGATGAGCTCCCATTGTAGTTTTTCTTTATAAACATCGTCATACCCTTCCATCAAATGATCTATCTGCAGCACAATATCACATATATAGCTTTTTAATAGTCTGAGAAATGCAAAAGATCATATCCCTCATGACAGAAAGGCAGGTATATACACAATCCCCCTGTTCAATAATGATGAGAACTGTGAAGAATACTATATAGGCAGCACGATTCGAAACATATCTAAGAGGCTTAGTGAACATAAATCGGATATAGTGGCAAGGAGAATGACAACGGCCTTACTGGCCAAGTCATATGAGCATGATGGTAGATTGGAAGGCTGCTAGTCATAAAAATGGTGTATGATGGCAAAGGCCTGAATACATTGGAGGCTATAGAGATAGTGAAACAAACAAAGCATAATAAAGTTATTAATGATAATACTCTGGTTGAGCTGCCGATGTCCTGGGTGTGGACCGCTATAAATAACATATAACAGTTGTTCTGGCATATTTTTAGTTACGTCAGTCTAGGTGTAACTCCTAGCTAGTTGAATATATGAACACAATCCTATAATATGTGTGTATCCGTTAACACTATTAAGAAGTTGACTTGAGGACAAGAAGGGCCCCCTCTTCTACTCCAAATTTTGCGGAGGATGTTAACGGGAAGTTTAACTTATAGTTATATGTTTTATATTTTATGTATTTTTTATATTTATATAAGTTTATGTAAAAATTTACTGTAATTTATTATTTATTACTTATTTGTTTGTCAATGCAAATTAATCTTTTGAATTCATTGTTCTAATATTCAAAATTGATAGAACAATCTTAATGTATAATGTATAAAGTATAATCGAATTTTGTTTAAACTTTGTTCTATGATGATATTCGACCGATAGAACTTTGTCAGTAAGAAGCATGTACTGAGGAGGGACTATAATAAGGTCCGAAAATGTTATACGAGATTAAACTCTTTTTGTTCCTTACTTGAAATGCTGTTTGGACTATTGTTTTAGATATTAGTATGATGAAAAATGTTTTTAGAAAATAATAGTGAAGAATAAGAATCTAAAAAGAGTTCTAAAATGTCTTGTGTAATATACCTCAGAACAGTTTTGAATGCTGCATTTTATCATCATATAGTATTGTATTCAGCATAATAAAATAATAATTACAAAATTAATTTTTTAGAAATCTTAATTTCTTGATTGCTTTTAGTCAAATATATAATTCTAGCTCATATATTTAACAGTCTTATAAAAAATATAAATTCATTTGTCAATACAGTCGATTTCGCTTAATTGGGCCACCAGTTAATTGGGGCAGTTGCTTTTTTGGGCCAAATCTCAAAGAACTAACATACTTTCTAAAAATCCCTAATATATATCAAAAATTGCTAAATTTCTTTTCTGCTCTGCTACTGTCCCATTAAGCGAAAAGTTGTCTCAATTAAGCATTTAAATTATGTATTAGTTTATTAGTTTGGTAATACTAAATATGAAAAAAACCACTTGCTTTAACACAAGATCAAAGTTTATACAGCACTAACAGCAAGTATTAAAGGAACTTTAATACTTGCTGTAAAACGTTTTCGGACCCGACTCCAGTCCCTCATCAGTACATGTTTCTTACAGAGATAACATTCTAAAAAGAACAATATTTTAGAACTATAATAGGTTCTAAAATATTGTTCTTTTTAGAATGTTATCTCTGTAAGAAACATGTACTGATGAGGGACCAGTGTCGGGTCCAAAACGTTTTACCATATTAAAGTTCCTTTAATACTTGCTGTTAGTGCTGTATGAACTTTGAAGTCGGGTCCGAAAACGTTTTACAGCAAGTATTAAAGTTCCTTTAATACTTGCTGTTAGTGCTGTATAAACTTTGATCTTGTGTTAAAGAATTGGGAACAGGAACAACATTCTGATTGTGAGACATTTGACGATAGTGGACATCGATGTAAATCGAGAACTGTTTTAAATAAATGTATCGAATAAATAAACAACTTTTATTCAAAATTCAATTTCATTTTACTTTATATTAGACTATCTAACCTGTACATTCTACAGATGTATACTCTGATAATATATTTGATAAGTTTTCAAATAAAATTTTCGCCAGTTCTTTTTCTTCAAGAGTTGATTCGGATGTCAAATTTGGGAAACCCAAATTATTGAGGATAATGTTTAACTCTTTAAGTATATTGAAAACATTAATTTCCATTTGTAATTCCTCAAACAAATCTCCGGTAAAACTTTCACGAAATAATTCGATTTATTCCTTTTCATTTTTTAAAATTTGATTTATTATAAAAACTTCCTTCGAACCAAGTAGTCCAGCATTGCTATGCAACCAGTGCTTGGCGTAGCGTTTGCACTGATGGCCTTATGCCTCGTTTTTCTCTTCCGCGTCATGAATGTATCCCGAATTTGATTGTACCTCGTTTTTCTCTTCCGCATCATGAATGTATCCCGAATTTGATTGTTGATTTTAAGCATTTATATTTGAATTATACCTCTTAATAATCGACAGATCAAACTATCTATCGATGATCAAACTATCTATCAATACTATCTTTATTTATAAAGTTTGGTTCCTTTTTGTTTTTACCCGGTTGGCAAGCTCCCTTTGTCAGTTTTGGACCCTTATAGAAGTTCAACTGATGTGAAAGAAGAAGAAAATAATGTGTGGCAGTTTCTGATATAAATTATGTCACATAATTAAATTTACTCGTTATTTTATGTACCGTATATACTCGAATATAAGCCGATCCGTGTATAAGCCAATCCCCCCCGACTTTAGCACTTAAAATTCAGCAAAAATTTGAAACCGATAAATTATGTGATTTTTGATTTTTAGTTATGATATATTAATGCCATTTGCCAACGTGATTTTTGATTTTTAGTTATCATATATTAATGCCATTTGCCAAAAAATATAAATATATTCTATTGAAACTAAATATATATACATATAAAATAAATTTTATAATACAAACACCAATATATAATTTAAAAGGTAAAATTTTACGTTACCCGAAGCGATCGAGCGTGTCACGCCACTGGCTGCAACCTGCATTTGTATAAGTGCATCCTGGGACAGTAGCAGAGCAGAAAAGAAATTTAGCAATTTTTGATATATATTAGGGATTTTTAGAAAGTATGTTAACACTGCGTACACTATTATTTGGCAACACTAGCATGATGCGAATCAGTTATCTATCATCATGCGTCTGGCAAGTATGTGTCTGCTTAAGAGTCTACTGTTACTATATACTGTATCTAGCAATATTCATTTACAATGTTGATTTTATTTAAAATTTTTAAATCTTTGCCAAGATGCCAAGATATGATTTTACACTTTCAAGTAAAATTGCTTCGCTGGATAAAATTAAAAGCTAGCCATTTAATACAAGCCATCGTAGACTTGCTGATATAATTAGTGTACCAAAATCTATCATAGTGCATCTCCTACAACAAGAAAATCAACTGCGTGAGAAGTGGACATTGCAGAAAGAAATGCCAGGAACATCCAAAAGAAAGTGTGATGGAAAGGATTCAGAAGTCAAAGAAGCATTAGATCAATGGTTTTCTATAATTAAAGGGAAGAACAATAATTTGGGATTTTGCATATGAGTGCTACATTAGATAGCACCAGTACTATGTATATATAACTATATTATTTTCATAACTTTTTTGTAATTTCAATGAAATTTTCATATTTTTATATATAAAAGTATAAAAAAATCATAAAAAGTTAAAACAGCAACACTTATTGCAGTTAGATTGGTGTGTGTGTGTAATGTGGCAGCTGAGAGCAATTGCCTTCATCTACTCTCCTTTGCTATAACTTTGCAAAGATATAATCCTAACATTAAATGAGGATCTGTTTAATATCAGGGTTAAGTTCTTGAAAATCATGACATTAACTGAAACATATCATATAAATTTTCCAAGAGGCAAGTTCCTGACTTGATCCTGAAATTCTGAATGGAAACTCAAAGTGTTTGCACCCAGTCAATTTGTTCAAATGTCCTGTATGCTGTATAGTTTAATTACTATAATTTATTATTCATAGACAATATTGTGTATTTTATTTAGTGCTAATATAAAATATCATTATCTTATTTTCTACAATTATAGATTTCTATCTCATTTTCTCTCTACTATGAATGGAAATATAAAAAAAACAGGACTTTATACCATTTCACTCCCTTCAAATTTTTAATTTTTTAATTAATTAATTAATTATTTTCTGGCAACATAAATAGTGAAACAATGTTAAACAAGGACCTACTGTATATATTTATATAAATGAATAGAAATTGATTTTTAGGTATTCATTGTGGTTAATAGAATAAAATAAGGATACAAAAGTTTATTGTATTCTTATTTTATTCTAAACTAGCATACCCATGCGCGGCGTTGCTTGGGCAGTTCATGGTGTAGTACTTAAGTTATCTTTCTCTTAAATTATAACCTTTTAGATGACTTTCAGGATTTTCTTCAATATGTTCTGAAAATCTTTCCCATATAGATACATTTTCTATTTGAAATATGTCTTTTCGAATGTTCCCTTCTTTATCTTTAGAATTCTGTTGATTTGTTCGATCTTCTAATGTTTCAAACTTTTTGCTTCTTCGACTCTTGAAAAGGCACATACAATTGGCCATGGGAAAAACAATTAGTATTTACAAATAGGTCTGGCCAATCCAAATTGTTTTTCCGATCAGCTTTGAAAACCATGTTATAATAATCATGCATAATGCAACAAAAAATTTCGAAGGGGAAGAGACTCAAAATACGTTTGAAATAATGCAACATGGCTTAATTTCATTTAAAATTGCAACAAATAAAAGATTTGTATATATTACAGGTTTTTGTGTGATTTTAAATATTACTTATTATTATTACATAATATTGGATAAACATATAGTAGTTTGATGAATAGTTGTAATTTCTTTGTGTGATAAAATATAAACAAATTTCATTTTAGATATGTAATATATCACTATCGTAATTATGGATATAGAACAGGCTTAACTTACCTGCAAATTCAACATAAAATTTCCTTTAAAATAAAATATCCAATGAAAAGGTATGATATAAAGTTACTGATTGAACATAAATTGATACTGAACAGTATCCTGTATCATAATCAGTAATAATTGTTTTAGCTAAGTAATTCTGTAAAAATCCAATAATAGTAATGCAGGTAAGTTATCTGTTGCCCCTTACTTTGACACTTAGCGCCATCTATTGATATTTATTGTCAAAAATGAATATCAATAGATTTCAAAATATATAAAATCAATTTCTAATAATCAATACCTGTCTGTCACGGAATTTAAGCAAAAAAATTTACAAACAAAAGTTATTTCATAAAAATCCATTCAGCCGTTCTTGCGTTATAACCGAACATACGCTCTCAGGCATTTCAGATTTATAATATATATAGATATATAGATATAGATAAATAGAATTAATTAAGAAAATTAATCTATATTTTCATATTATTATATAATATAAGATCTATTATTATAAAATCTAAATAAAAGGAAACAAAAATGCCTTTTTGTTTCTTTTTATTCTTATTATTATATTAATATTTAAAAAATCTATTATTATTATTAAATTAATTGGCAGATTCAGTAAACAAAATTTCAATAAATGAAACTGATTTTCAATGGTAAATTTATAGTTTATAAATAAAGAGTGAGATTATTTATGTACAACTTATTGCAATGAATTTATTGAAAGAAATATCCATAAAATCAAAAAATATAAGAACATATAATAAAAGTACAAAAAAAAATAATAATAAGTGTAAATCTTAATTTTTTTGTATATATATATACAGTATATATATATTTTATTTCTATTCTGCTATGCATGTTTAAAAATTTAGGTATTTTTACAAATTCTATATATTTCTATATATAATACTCTATTTACTGTCAATTCTCGTTAGTCACAGTAGTTACTTTCTGTAAATTTGTAATGAATACTGAACTATTGTGCCTATGGGAAATATAGAGCTTAGGTTCCTGCAAATCTTTCTTTCAGTGGTGAGCTGTAGGGGGCTTGTGCGATCCCCTGCAAGCCCTTTGTTAAATTTGTCTTTAATTTGCAAGCGTCTTGTACTTTTTGACTGTTTGCTTATTTATTCCAAGAAAACATATGTCTTGCATGTCATATTCATACTTTGACTTACATTAGTCTTTCTCTTCCTCATATTTGAATATACATCTCGAATAGGAGTAATCTGGCAATAATGCCTTCAGATGCAGGATAAGCAAGTAGGAAACAACCTCTTGGTGTAGGGTCTTAGCATGATATTTTGTGATTTTTTTTTATCTTTTTAAATTAAAAAAATTTTTTTATTTTAAAATGTTTTCTTATGCATGCACAGTTATTTTATTTTCTGTTTTTGTAAATGTAAAAACATTTAATTAGAATTTGATATTTTGTTTTTATAAAATAAAGTGAAAGCCCTTTGTTAAAATTTTCATAACTCACCACTGCTTTCTTCCCAATATTTTCATCTTTGCTTTATGTGTGTTTTTCTGTTTACAGACACCTTATTTAATATGTATTACAGTAATTACAAATAATTACAGTATGTGCAGTGTAAAAGAAGTATATACAGTATTATAATTACAGTAATCTTTATTTAATTTTTTAAAACATTAACTATGTAGTAAATAAAATCTTAGTTTTGATTGATAGTTGATGTTGCAAGATGTTTGATGTGACAGTTGATCACATTGTCTTTCTGAAACTAACTATGTAGTAAATAAAATCTTATTTTTGATTGATAGTTTTTTGATTAGCTATGTAGTAAATAAAATCTTATTTTTGATTGATAGTTTTTTGATGTTAAAACACTAACTATGTAGTAAATAAAATCTTATTTTTGATGGATAGTTTTTTGATGTTGCTTGTAGTAAATAAAATCTTATTTTTGATTGATAGTTTTTTGATGTTGCAACATAGTAAATAAAAATCTTTATATTTGATCGATAGTTTTTTGATGTTGCAAGATGTTTGATGTGACAGCTGACACTTTATTGTTTGATTTAACAGTTGACACATTGTTTTCTTGTATTGAAAAACTGTTTAAAACATTAACTATGTAGTAAATAAAATCTTAGTTTTGATTGATAGTTGATGTTGCAAGATGTTTGATGTGACAGTTGATCACATTGTCTTTCTGAAACTAACTATGTAGTAAATAAAATCTTATTTTTGATTGATAGTTTTTTGATTAGCTATGTAGTAAATAAAATCTTATTTTTGATTGATAGTTTTTTGATGTTAAAACACTAACTATGTAGTAAATAAAAATCTTTATATTTGATCGATAGTTTTTTGATGTTGCAAGATGTTTGATGTGACAGCTGACACTTTAGTAGTTGTTTGATGCTGCAGGTTGTTTGATGTGGCAGCTGACACATTGTCTTCCTGAATTGCGTTGATAAACTGTGTCAGCCTTGTCTGCATCACTTTTTGTCTCAGATCTTCTAAAATCTCGGCATAAGGAGCAAATGCACAGGAAATTAGACACCTAAATTTGAGGCTGCATTCAAGCATAGGGTTACATTCTTCTGTGGGACTTGTGGACAATATGAACAGGCTTTTGGCCTGTAGTCTGTGGAGTGAGCAGGGATAGATAATGAGACTTTTTTGCAAAATGACACAAAGACTACATTTGGTAACAAACAACTTCCTTTATTAGATAGGGAAAGAGGGTTTATATTGGTAACAGTATTTTCACCGTCAGTGGGAGACTGTGAATAAGCGTGAAAGTTCTGCAGAGATCGATTTTGTGGTTACAAATAAATTTTTGCAAATAGTCAAATACACGAATATAGAATCCAAGAATAACAAGAATCGACTGTATATACATTTTATCATTGAAGCATTGCTTTAGCAGTTTTGTAATCTTGTAAAAGAATGTAATTTTCAGACAAGTATTCTTGCATTTTTATAATTTGATAATTTTTTAAATTAAAAACTTTTACTTTGTATGAAATTACAGAACAGTATAAATATAGAAAGAAAAAATTGAGATTTTTAAATTAATCCTGTATTCAATTTTTTAAACAATATATTTATTTAATAAATTAATAACTTGATATATTTATTATTTTTATTATAATTTTCTTTTACAGAATGGAAATTCACCTGTTCATTATGCTTCTCGTGAAGGATATATGGATGTAGTATATCTTTTGACGGAAAGTGGAGCAACACCAGTAACCCAAACAAAAGTGAGATAATAAATAAGTACAATATATGTGATGATATAATAATAAATTATGAATCTCTATTAATTTTAAATTTAATAGGTATATTGAATTATAATAATTGATTGCTTGCAATAGTGGAGTTTAGTCGTCATCAGCTAGCAATAAAGACAGCTAACTTCACTGATTTATAATAAAAATAAGACTTTATTTACAAGCAATTACATTCTTTGTTGCATTGGAAATGCATTTTGGGTTTTTATATCCCTCTTTTATCCATTAACAACTGTTTAGTGTAATTGT
The DNA here is from genome assembly GCA_000484575.1 of Olivierus martensii. Taxonomy (NCBI): domain Eukaryota; kingdom Metazoa; phylum Arthropoda; class Arachnida; order Scorpiones; family Buthidae; genus Olivierus; species Olivierus martensii. Next base: position 11,389 of record AYEL01069597.1, read on the forward strand.
ATGTAATAATATCACAATTTAATAAAATACAGAAAAAATTTTTTATAAAATAGTTAAAAAACATTCAGTATCTGTTTTCTTGAATTACTATTGGTGCATGATCTGTTTTGTTTATTACTCTAATTATTTTTTACTTTTGGATAGTTAGCTATAATGAACCATGATCATTGTAAATTTTAATAAAAAAAAAACAATTTTATTTTTGAAATCCATAAATTACATAAGTAATTTATGGATTTCAGCATAAAATCATAACCTACATAATTGTACGAATAATTCCCAGATCATGTCATAAATATCGTAATTCTAATCGTAGTTTAATTTTTCAGTTTTGATGCATTTTATCTTCAAAATCTAATTTAAGTCCACAATAAAAATTTTTTGCTATCTGAACTACTACTGATAATCTCTGAAAATTTATTTTTTAAAGAAATGCATCAAAATCCTTTCCTTTGACTTCAGAAATTTTACAGTCACAGTATCTAGGAGATTATCAATTCTGGCTTTCTCCTAATAACCCATTGATACTTTTATTTTTTTTTATCTTCCTAGCTATTCTCAGTCTTCAGTTCTAACTTTATATCATGCCGTTAATTGTGTATATCATATATCCTCCTTTATTTAGACTTTTTAAACTTTATTTCTCCTCAAATAAAACAATATAGTAATAATTAAGTGGAAAAACAAAGTAAGGAAAACAAATAATTATATATAGGTAACAGTAATATACAAGCCTTTAGCAGTCAAATGCTTTATTTTCAGAAATGTTTTCAATGCACTTTGTGTCTTTTTCAGCTTCAAAGCTGAAAAAGAACAAAGTGCATTGAAAACATTTCTGAAAAGCACCAAATGTGTTCTAAAGACACCAAATGTGTTGAAAACATTTCTGAAAATAAATTGTTTGACTGCTAAAGGGCTTATGTAGTCTTGGTAAATTTTTAATATACAGTACATAAGTAACATGAATATGTTTAATATTGAATTTGTTTACTATAGAATACTATTAGCCACATGACATCATTAGTTAAATTATTACCATTTCAAATCATATACATAGATATTGTAAATATAATAAAAAGGAATCTGATTCTATTGATGAATTTCAGTAGATGCAATTGAGTGTGTTTTCAAATAACGAAAAAAGAAAATGATGATAGACAAACACTTTCCGTATTTATGATATGAAGCTATACTTCAATCACACTTAATGTTGCTATGTTGATGATAGTTCTCATCTAAAGAAATTGTTATTTTGTCATTAAATTTTAAAATATGCAACTTGTTCTATAATGTAATTTGTATTTTATAATATACAGCATTCTAATTGATACTTTGTATCAGACTTATTAATGTATAATAATAATTACAATTAATTACACCAATGCCAAATTTTAGGAGTTGAATTATTATTAATTTATTTTGCTTGCAGTTAATCTAATAATTTACTCTGTATTCTTGTTTTATAATGCCTATCAATAAAAATTACATAAATATTAAAATCATACTTGAATTATTTCTATATTATTTGTACATAATAATCATAAATATAAACATTTCATAGACTTATATTTTAACACATTCCATATGATTGTTAATTGTTAAAATCGGCTGACAAATATTGTATCTAACAGATCAGTACAAAAACCACTACAGATTACTATAATGATATAAAAAAGTTACTTTATTAAGAATAGTAAACAGTTTCTTACAAAATGACCAGAACAGTCAAAAATTACTGCACAAAGTGTTTAGTAGAAAGGTTTGGGGAAAATTCTCATTCTTAGATGCTAGTAGCTTACAATCAAAACAAACAAAGATATAAATCAATCAAGGAACATTTGGACACTGAGCATCCTGAACAGCCATTTATCCCAATTTCATCAATCTCATTTTTTTCCAATATCATTCAATTAGAGATCAATCCAAATTGATTTTTATTTTCAAAATTTTCATAAGATTTTTTATATTTTACACAACCTGGAGAAATAATGACCAAATCTGGAACCTGGATACAAGTTTTCAAAATCTAGAGTCTCCAGTGTAAACCAGGAGAGGTAGCAACTCTAATCACAGTCCATTGAATTGAACTGCATAAAAACTCATCAATAGAACCAAATACCTTTATTACTATTGTAATTCACAGATGGTATCTATATTCCTTTAATATAGATATCTTTCATTCTATGATATTCTTCATTTTTCATTAGACATACCGTAATAACTTTATCATTGTCATCATACCATATATCATCTACATATTATATATTGTAGGTAAATTTTAATTAAAAACTGTTTAAATTGGTTCTATTAGTTATATAACTTGTTTATTTTTAAAAAGACATTTTAAAAACTGATCTCCAAGTTATTAGACAGACAGAGGCATATCTGCTAAATGTCTAGAGTTTGCAAATAACATGGGTGCAGCAAAAAGATTGCAAAACTTTGTGTAGCTTTTAAATTTCATTAATATTATATATTTGAGTATGCTGTCTGCTTTTTCATTCAAACTAACTTGTCTATTGATTGAAGTTTTGTTAGGGCTGATACTATCTCTTTGGTAAGATTTGATTTAATGAAAACTATCAGAATAAAATTTTATTGGTTTATTTTCTCAGAACATAGAGATTAATAAATTTAGCAAGAATTGTAATGATTGAAATTATTAGTAGTTTTTCTCTTCAATTTATTATAATATTGTTTATGGGTTTGTTTGACAGCTATAAAATTCCATTCCCTCTTCTATATAAAAGGATATTCAGAAACTGTACCTAATCTCTGATTAGAATTTTGTTAATCTTTTCTGATCAACAGCAATTTATTATTATTCTATTTAATAGATAATTACTGGTAATATAAAATTATTAATTTAATTTTGATTTTAAAATAATCAATTAAAATATCCTGATAAATACAAGAAAATGCAATAAATGATGATACAAAAAGATAAAAAAAGTTTTTTATATCATCATTTATTGCATTTTCTTGTATTTATTCAATCAAGGTGAGTACCACCAAGTAAATTTATTCCTATGAACTTGAATTTTGTAAACATTATGTTACTGTACCATGAGATTCATTTATAATCATTGTCTAGTTTACAAAATGTTTAAATTTAACAATATTCATAAAATTAAAAAACTGAAAATATGCATACAATAAATTGGATAAGTGATCAAATAGTACATAATATTAAACCTAAATGAACTATTGCTTTATATATATGTAGATAAAAATAAGCAGAATTTTATGTTTTGAATTGTTAAGCCTAATTGGCATTTTATCTTAAAAATATCCAGAAAATAATTTAGTTAATAAAGCAATGATGTTTTATTTTTCTTTTTATAATTGTTTATATGGAGAGTTATTTAAACACACTGATACTGAGTATTCAAAGTATGATATATGGGAGAGTGAGATATGAAATGGTATTGCTCCTCACGTCATGGTTGTAACCAATTCCAATCCATTTGTTTTTCTTCTTGCTATCTTGCAAACTGCAACATTTTTATGCATAATGAGAAGAAATTATTTCTAATAAATGAGAATAATTCTCTCTAATACAATAATGAAGAGGACATTTATTAGAATTAATTTAAGCAAGCACATAATAAATAAGTAATAATGACAAATTTATTATTGTAAAATATAATGTATGTAAGATTATGGCATTCTAATTCATCTAACATTTTTATGCCATTGTTTCTACATTTGAATGAGAAATAATGAGAAGAAATTATTTCTAATAAATGAGAATAATTCTCTCTAATACAATAATGAAGAGGACATTTATTAGAATTAATTTAAGCAAGCACATAATAAATGACAAATTTATTATTGTAAAATATAATGTATGTAAGATTATGGCATTCTAATTCATCTCTTTAGTCAGAATCATATTTATTTTTAAAGTATAAGAAAATAGGTGGGTGAAATATAATGCAATTATAAATACACAACAACAAGCTTATTTATCAAACAAAAATGATTTTTATTATAAAGTATTTTTGGGTATTAACCCAACATCAGTAAACTACAAACTGAAAAAAACATCAAGTGAAAATCACTTCCCAATATGAACCACCCTTAATCATTATGTGGGTGGAATTAAGGTTGATTTGCCTATTGGGAGGGGATTTCCACTTGTTTCTTCAATTTGTAGTTTACTGATAATGGATTAATGCCCAAAAGTGCTTTATAATAAAAAATCATTTTTATTTGATAAATAAACTTCTTGTATGTTTATTTTGTTTCCTGAAGCAAGACTGTTTATTATGAATGCAATTATATTACTTTTGTAATTATTTATTTTAATATGTTGTTGTATGTTTATTTTGTTTCCAGAAGCAAGACTGTTTATTATGAATGCAATTATATTACTTTTGTAATTATTTATTTTAATAAGAAATATTAAAATGAATAGTGTACTTTCAACATTTATTAAAAATTTTTTAATAACTGCATAATTTTTTTCCTGGGGGCAATGATATTTAAAACATTACTCTTGAGAGAAATGCTTATCACAGTCAAACCTCAATAAGACGCCCCCAGTTTAAGTTGCCACCCTCGCTGACCACCAATAAATTTGGTGGAACGGATCTTCCCTATGTTAATGGAATAGGCAAACCCCAATAAGACGCCATACACCAGTAGAAATGTCTAAACAAATATTCCTTTTAATCACATTTGTCCTTGTTAATCCGCCAAGATCATTTAAGGTGACTTACATCCTGAAGTTCACCAGTACTGAATATACAGTATTAAAAGCTCTCTGGATTCATTCGTAAGTAGCGAGTGGGAGAGATAGAGTTAATGGCTAATCGTGTGTCTCTTTAAGCCTGTTCACACCTAGGTTGTAGAAAATTTAAGATTGTAAGTACCAGATCATTTCCATCGTTTATTGCATACCGAGCAAATAAGGATACTGTACAGTAAACTGTGTACATTGTGTTTTACAAAAAACACAAAATAGAGGATCAGAACAACAGATGTACATATACAGTACGTGTACTATACTATAAACTATACAGTTTTTTACAAATGGTAAGTTTGGATGCTAAATATAAATGTACTGTATTTTATTAATTTTAATAAATTCGAAGTTCATATTCATTTCTATACTACATGTGTTTTGATAAATTGCCAACTCTGATTAGCCACCAAAATTGTCCCCAAATAGATAGTGGCATCTTATCGGGGTTTGACTGTATATTTTTAATTTAATTAAAATTATATAAAGTTTAATTTATCACTAATTTACATTTAATTATTATATGATTTTTCAAAAACATTATACTCCAGCTCCATTAAACATCTGTAGGAAAAAGTTTAAAGTTACATATAAGAAGATTTTTCACATTGTGTTTTAATTAGTATATATTGTTTTGTTTTTTTTTTAATTATTTTTGAAACATTTCATATTTTTAAGTAAAAATATTTTAAGTTTTTACTAATTAAATTAAAAATATCATAAATTATTTGTTTAAAAAAAATGGTTTGTGAAAAGTAACTTTTTGGGTCCAGAAAGAATTAATCCAGTTTACATTATTTCCTATAGAAAATAATGATCAAATATTCAGAAAATTCAATATTCAGAACACACTCAGGAACCAGTTAATTCCGAATATAGCAGTTCTACTGTAATTAAAATTCCGTTAAAGAATCAAGGGATTAAATATGGCAGATTAATTATTAAAGATTCAAGGGATTAAAAATGGCAGATTAATTAGGATTATTTGGATTAAAAGTTCCCTTGAGGTTTGTTTAGTATATAAAGTGTAAAAATTAATATTTGATATTTAGTTTTGAAATATAAAATTTGTAACAAAATGCATTATCCACTTCCTGGTTGAAGAAAATCACATTATCCATTTCCATCAATCATGTATTGCATTCCAAGTGAATTGTGGGAACTAAGTTTAGGTGCCATATTAATTTTATTTTGTTGAAATTATTCCTGATGAATAAGCTTGTATTATTAGATTTATATTTATGCTTTATTTTTAATAACAAAAACTTTAGGTACTGAATAAAGATTTCAGATTGACATTTCTATAATGATATCATTGATAACAATACAGGCAACAATGAAAACAAAGAACAAAATGGAAATATGATTTGTTAGTAACAGCAGAAAGAAGTATCAACTGTTTAAATGAATAAATGCTTTTTCAATGATTTAAGTTTGAATTAATCAAAATTTCAAAATTATTTTAATCTTTTTATAATTGTGTTTATGCAAAAAGAAAAAATCAGAAACCTAGTTTGATTATGTTAAATATTCAACCAAGAACCATTATTTTTTATTCAATATAATCATTATAAATATTTATTATTTAATAAATTATATTTTATTAGAAGAATTGTATTATTTATTTTTCCTATGGTTTTCCTATATTTTTTCTATTCTGATTCATGGTCACTTATGTACATTAATATTAAATAATTAAGAAAATTATATGAATAGCAAAACTAATTTTATGCACATTTGTTTGATACAAAAATCACATTATTCAAAAATTTGGAGCAACACTCACATCCTCCAAATTTCAATTGTGACTAGAAAAACCTTTTGTAGTTATGCAATATGTTTACTAGTCACAATAAAACAATTTGTTGCTGACCAGTAAAAATGATTCTAATTATAAGACAAACAGCTCTACTAGCAAGTATAAAGTTATTTATTATGGTATAACGTTTTCGGATCTTTTCTCGATCCCTTCTGTTATCGCTTGTTTGAAAAATGTATCTTCTATTTTATAATGTTCTCTTAAATATGGTTTATAAGTGAACAAATGGTACTGAAGAGGGATCGAGAAAAGATCCAAAAACGTTATACCATAATAAATAACTTTATACTTGCTAGTAGAGCTGTGTCTTATAATTGGTTTAAAGCAAGTAGTTTCCTGTAATATTATAAGAATGATTCTAATATAATAATTTAAAACTTTTACCTAATAATTAATTTAAACTTCTTAATTATTAAGACAAAACTTCTTCAATAATAAAGATGATACTTAGAATAGTTTTTGACAATTCCTGCTTTATAGTAATACTTTCTTAACAATTATTCAGCTCTTGTAACAAGAAATAATGTTTTAGTAATAAAATTATTTCCTGTTACAAGAGCTGAATAATTGTTAACAAAGATGATACTTCTTTATAAATAATATTAATTGTGGAATTTTCAGGATAACTGAAAAGAACAAATTCCAAATTATATGAAGTATTTACTCATGATATTGCAATATATAATTGACCAGGAGAAAATACATTAATGTTTCATCCCCAGCACATTTCTCCCCAAAAGTGGCCCCTCTCATTTCCCCCCTGTAGATAATGAATAGGCTACAAAATGTAAATAATACAACAAGTTTTTAATGATTCTAATATAATGGTTTAATATAATAGATGCACATTATTATTGTTTAAAACTCGAAGTTGTATGCAATACCTCTAAGGCAGGGGTTCCCAAAGTTTTGCCTAGGTGGGCCAAATTGTAAATTTCAAAATATTTGGTGGGCCAAAAAAAAGTGTTATGGAAAAATACATTCAAATCAATAAAAAGTTAGACACAAGGGAAAGATTTATACTAATTTTATAGCATAATCGTTCTTTATTTATGACAATAATTACTTTTTATTACAAACTGTTTAAAATAACATTTTTTCAAAAATAATTAAAAAAAAAATAATTAAATAATTTCAAATAAAAAAAGAAAAAAGTAATAAATTCATCAATCTGCAGTGTGTGACGGCGCCAGTGCATATTAGCCATAAGGTTTCCACTCGGCCGCCCAAAGCGTGGCCAATGTTTCCTTATCCTAGAGAAGGAAATCTATACGAAACACTTACCAAATAATTTTACACACCACAGGATAAATTTTCAAAGAATCTTACTTTTCTCCGTAATAAATTAATAAGTTGACTATATTTTGGATATAAAATATTCTTGTTTCGGTAGAGGAATTTTTGGAAATCTGCAACTGTCAGAAAGGCTTTACCGGATGAAAAAAAGAACAGAGTAATTTTTTCATTTGGTATTCTGAAACGTATATTGTAGCCTACTTATTAATTTTCTGAAGAATAAGCTAAATAAGCTAAAAGTTAGGTTAAACAGTCGTTTTCCAACTGTCGCCATCCGGATAATTTATAATTCAACTCAGTTATCGAATACGGCGGAGCCCAACCCCATCACGGACTGATAGAAGAGGAGGATGACTGGTCCGATGTCGCTCTCTAAAATACATAGAAGATGGGGACTCAAACGCGAGACGTTCGATTAGATTTCTGGTTGATCGGCGTCGACAGTTATACGCGTTAAAAAGTAATGGCCGCGTGGTAAAGCGTTCGCTTATCATCTCGGAGGATCCGGGTTCCACACCTCCGTTTTTCAGGAGGGATCCTGACCCATTGAAACCCCCTTCCTTCAACCATCCGGTTGACCCCATGGTGGGTGTTGGCCAGCCTGCGAGGGGTTCTATAAGTGGCCGCCGCCAGATACAGAATATCCAGTGAGGATATGGCGGCTTAATCTAACTAACCTAACCTAACGAAACGTATCCCCGCCTGATACGGGGTCCACCCTATTTGGCCCGAGTGGAAAGTGGCCACTAAGAAAGCAGAGACCGAATATCTGTGGTGTCATACCATCACTTAAAACAAAAACTAAAATAAGGGGCTCCGTTAATCGAGGAAAAGGTGGCAATTATTCTTACCTGGAAATCATTTTTGGCGAAAAAACACACGAGAATGAAGAAAACGATGGGGATTAAATTGGCCAACAAGGCTTGGACGGTAGGAATCCTAAAGGCGGCTACCATGGCTCCGACCAACATGAGAAATATAGTGCTAGGGCCCAGAATGCTTCCGATCATTAACATGAGTTGATAAATGATGTAAGGCATGGAAATATTGTCGTTGATGGAGACGATGCGTTTATAGTCGGCTAGTAAATCCATGATGTTGGCCATGGTGGACGGCGCCCATCGGCGTCGTTGGTTGTAGAACTCACCGAATCCTTCCGGGCAATGAGTGTAAGCGTCGGAGGCGGCGCAGTATTCCACCCTGTATCCTCGCTGTAAAAGCAAAGTGCACAGCCACCTGTCTTCGCCTGAAAACAAAAGCTCTGGTTAAAAAATTTTGCCTACTTACGGTTAGTCGGCGCCTCTCACCTTGATCGTATTGGACGTAGTGTCTGGCTTCTTCCGACATAGTGGTATATTTCCTCATCACGTTATCGTCCATCAGAGCCTTAGCTCGGAACAAGGAGAAACAGCCGGGACTGCACAACACGCAGCCGATCATATGTTCGGTGGCTTTCTGTAACCAGTGGCCCACGGCGTATTCGAACATCTGGTACCAAGCCATCGGTCCTGTAAAATCCACTTTGCTTATTCTATCCACATTTGGCGCGCGACTATTTCGACCACTCACCCGATCCCACCGGATGGATTCTACCGCAGGCCGCTCCCAACACCGGATTCTTTTTCATCAGATCTACCAATAACTGAACGGCGTAGGGTCGAAAGTTGATATCGCCGTCTAAAGCCAAAATGTAAGTGTTTTCGGCCCGAACGCTTTTCCGATTAGAATCGATTTTCATCTCCATGATACCGAATCCCAATAAATAGTACATGTACATCACCTGTCAAAAAAACACTTTTATAGTAACAATCCGCGGACTTCTTTCCCTGCCCATTTCAAAAATAACTCGACCCGTGGTTGGCCTAACGGTGGTAAAATACCACCTAGGAAAATTAAATTCTACTGTAGATCTTACCCCGTTCGGCTCGAGAAATATTACAGACCGTAATACAGAATTTGGATTAAGGCCACCGTGGTCGACGACAGCATCAGAAGTCAGTATTAAATCTATGGGATCCTATAGTAATAAGATTACTATAGCAGGGGTGGCCAACTTGTTTGTCATTAAGATCGACTTTATACGTTAACAATGAGTTCGCGATCTACCTTCGAAATTCTTCGTTTGATGGTGAGAGTAGCCAAAACCACATATCCCAGAAAGATATTAGCCCAAAACGAGATATCCGGCAGCGGCGACGGTTTTTCCTTTTATTTTACTCATAAATCTCAAACACAATACTTCACTTCAACTCTCACAACTGTCGGGCGAGCCGTGGCTGTTGGCATCGTCAGCGAATTTAGAATTTTGTCTAAATGCTCTGCTGCTACCGGGCATTGTCAGCGAATTTAGAATTTTGTCCAAATGCTCTGCTGCTACCGGCTTATTCTGTTTTGGGCCATATCAGACAATAAAGCAAGTTTGGCTTTAGTTGTCTAGAGAAGGCACTATATAGTTGAAATTTTGGCTTTAGTTGTCTAGAGAAGGCACTACGCAGTAAGAGAGACGTCCGATAACTTACAAAGATCGACTACAAATCGTTTTTTGGCTTTAGTTTGTCTAGAGAAACACTATTCAGTAAAAGAGAGTCATCCAATACTTAAGACGATCGACTATAAATCGTCTCGCGATCGACCTGTTGGCCACCCCTGTACTGTAGGATTACTGTACTCTCCCATAGACTCAATACTGACTTCCGATGCTGTCGTTGACTATAGGCAACTGTAACGTATTCGGCCGCCCCTCTTCGTATTTACCCAGATTATTCGGTAAAGGAAAAAATTCGGTTAAAGAATATCATCTCCAATGACGTAACTACTGTCTCTTTCCAGGCCTTCTCCACCGGCGGTACATTACAACTATTAATTCCATAAATTCGTCAGACGAGAATTAATAAATATTTTCCAAAAAAAAAAACATGGCGCATCGTTCCTCCGACAAAAAATAACTGTATTCTTAATAAGTTTTGGTTCTTAATATATTCTTTGCTCAGCACCTTTTTAGGCCGTAATACTGGCTGATTTTTCTTTTCTAGCTCATGCTTTGATATAAGATAGTGGTAATGATTTAAAAAGTTAAAAACGGATGAAGCGGAGATAACGGAATGAATAAAACTTACTCGACCATCACGTTAAATTAGGAAAGGAAACCATACCTGGCTCCAACGTTTCTTGTGTCGAATTTTCGACTTATCTTTCAAATGAACGATCAGCTTGTTTTTCCCAGGCATGGTCCAGATTAACTTTCCTCCGTAGGGAGTCGGAATGACTTTGGGCGGCAGCAACTGAATGTGACATTCGTGCACCGTGCTGAATAAGAGCCAGATTAAACAGAATAATAAAGACAGTGTCGTGATTCTAGAGGCTTACCTGGCGGCCGTCTCGATTTCTTTGATTAACAGTCTGACGAACTGATTAATAACCGGGCCATGGTCGTCGTCTTCGAAGGCGTCGTCGAACAGCACGTGAGCTTTAACAAAGATTCCATATGAAATTCGGTCGGCTCGTCCACCACTCCGCGCTACAGTTGGCAACTTACCTTCGAATTCGTAATAATCCACGTCCGTCACTTGCAGAAATTTCATGGCGTGTCTTCGCGCGCATTGATCTTCATCCATTCTGAAATATTTAAGAGTCGATGTCTACCGGTAAAATCAATATTGGCTTCTTTCCTAATGGTATCGGATTAAAGTGTGGGAACACTTACCTAAACAGAGACTTCAGCAACTGATTCATTTCGTCTTTGGTTTCGTGCCACATGGTGGCGCAGGCGTATATCCTGGTCAGGCTATCGGTAGTCATTCGATGATCGCTTAAATTTTCGTAAAAATGATCCACCTCTACCGGCACCGACGACCTGGGTTTTATCTAAGATGATGTTTAAAATCCGTCACCTTAATGTCGAACTGTTCCTACCTATACTCGATGACAGCATCGGAAGTCAGTATAGAGTCTATGGGAGAGCCGAAATTCATTTATATCACACCGATGTAATCATTTTTATCTACGCCGATGATATAGTCCACAAAATTCTTCGCCATGTTGCAGTAAATTGCCATAAAATAATGATAATTTTGACAAACAAGTTATACGACATCAACACGATTTAGTAAAATAAATTGCCATAAAATAATGATAATTTTGACAAACAAGTTATACGACATCAACACGATTTTAACATGTAATAAATTATCTGCGCGTGTATAGTATATACAATGATCGGATGCGCCATGATGATTTACACATTTCAATCGATTCTAACAGTTAGTAAATGGCGAAGAATTGTAATTTTAAGTCTTTCTCGAAAGGCTGCGGGATTAGCCGTCAAACTAAGCAAATTGCATCGAATGCCATGTTTATTCGAAATTGAAAACTGAAAGCCCAGAGGCACGATTATATAAAAATAAACATGGTTCTTACTAATCGACTGTTCCGTGCGCATTAATACCGTCACAAAAGTTGGTAATACGCCGTTCCAAAGACTGAATACTGACTTCCGACGCTGTCGTCAAGTATAATTACCTATCTGTAGGTGGCAGAAATTTCGACCGTTTCCTCGACTACTTACCGTAGCCGCCGCATCATCTTCTTCGTATTCCGTTTGGTATTTTCTTCTGTTTAACAATAGCGATTGATCCATCAGAGCGGCGCAATACATGGGGTTAACGAACAACCTACGAGAAATCATCTACTACTAAAATGCGTTTCACAATTTACAAAAACGAAAAATATTTTCCCACTTACTTATCCGTAGAAGCCAGTCTTTCGGATTTCGGCGTCCAACAAAGACTCAATACTGACTTCCGACGCTGTCGACAAGTATAATTATCTATCTGTAGGTGGCAGAAATTTCGACCGTTTCCTCGACTACTTACCGTAGCCGCCGCATCATCTTCTTCGTATTCCGTTTGGTATTTTCTTCTGTTTAACAATAGCGATTGATCCATCAGAGCGGCGCAATACATGGGGTTAACGAACAACCTACGAGAAACCACCTACTACTAAAATGCGTTTCACAATTTACAAAAAAGGAAAAATATTTTCCCACTTACTTATCCGTAGAAGCCAGTCTTTCGGATTTCGGCGTCCAAACGTGGAAAGTGAGCCACATCTGGGATAAGAGCCAAGCCAGCCACAAAAATCCCGACAGGTTGAACAGGTGAAAGCCGGCGTCGCGGCCGGGACAGGCCCAGAAGACGTAATCGGAAAAGAAACTGGCGTGGCAAACGTTTATTAATTTCTGTTGACAGCCCAAACTTATCCAAAATAAAACCACGGGAGTGGTCAAGTGGAGCGGCAGAGAGAAGCCGAATCCTTGTATGCACGTCCTACAGGCAAATTTGGCGAATACGTAGCAAATCCAGCCAACCAGCAGGTGAAAAACTGCTACGTAAATGGATAGCCTGCCGTCCGAAAGAATTTGTTCCCAAGGAACGAAGTCGGCCTGTCTTTCGGTTAGTAACTGGTAGCCACTATCGCCCGAGTACAATGTTCTGCTAATATTATTTGGTACATTTTCGAATCCGTCTCCGAATCGGCCGAACAAGTCCTTTACCGACACCGAACTTACGCACAACATCGTAGCCAAGGTTAAGACCATTTTCCACAAAGATACGAAAATGGATATAAAGTAACGGCTTCGGTGTAGATCCTGTTTTACTCCGTGTAATTTTTGTACGCACTTAAATCTAGAGGCCGGATGAATAAAATTTTCCCACCAGTAAAACGAAGTCAGAAATAAGGCCAGAGGTATAAACCATCGAGTATTATGGGAGGGTCGTTCGGCTATTAGAAAAAATACCAAACCGCTGGCTTGCGAAAAAATGGCCATTAAGTCCAGGATAATTTTAATGGAAACTACTTTCTCGCTCCGATGGCGAGACAGTAACTGAAGTACGGAAGGTAGAAAACACACGCAACTAGTCAGCGTGGTAGCCTGGCCGGAGTAAAGACGGGGAAAAACCAGGAAAACTAGCAGACTAAAACCGATACAATGGAAGGTTTGGAAGAGGAATACCTGTAAAAGTAGAAATAAAAATGGTTATTTTCTCCATGAGAACGGTAGACATCGATGGAAACTTACCAGCGCCAACGTGGTCCACAGTTGGGGTTTAGAAAACGATTTGAATACGCAGATCCTAATACTGCGAAGTAAAGTCAGCGCGTCGGGAACGATGGAAACAAAATACAGACACCAGATCCAAGCTCGGGTTTCGGCTTCGTTCACCGTCAATTCGTATTCTTTGCTACTGTCGTCTCCTGAAACGATTTCCACCCATTACCGGTCTTTAATCCATCGTTACCAACGGTTGGTGCGACTTACCTCTGACGCATACGGGTAGTCTCTGGTTCGGACGCGCCATGGCGGCCATCAACAAAAACGACGCTTTGGCCAACACCGCCGTCCCTAACACCACCACCAGTGTTATAATATAAGAAAGAAATTTTAAGAATTTCGTACACACTTTCAGGAACTTGGAAATTTTCGTTTGATCTTCTTCCTCGTAAGGTAGTAAATAAAACAAGTCCCACTTTTTAATTTCTTCTGGCTTACAGCTACGTATCAAAAAATATATTATAGGTTACATCCATTATGTAAATAAAACCTTCATATAACGAAATTAATCTACTATTTTTTATTAAAATTGTGCTGATCCGCACTATGATCAGTTGCCATTTGCGTCATTTTTACCAGGGTCCGTACCTTATTACATTTTCATACGAATATCGATTTCATATCTTGTAATTTATTTAAACTGCCTGTTAATTGATTCGTTTCTTTATTATCAATAATAATAATAATCCAATTAATCCTAGCGAAACTTGGATCTTAACCTGGAAACATGGGAAATGGTCCATAGCCCATTTTTTACTGGATTTGTCCAGTACAAATACGAAAATATAGCGGATGGTATGAATATCATCGGCGTATTCGTAAATTTCACCTTTAATTCGGATTTTGGCAATTTAACTGATTCCACAGATTAGTTGATACAGATGGGACACTTCGCTTATTCGAAGGTGCTGCCACTATTGGCAGTATCTGGCGTTACCATGGGCGTTACTCATTTCACTTTCGTTGTAGATAGTGGAAGGTCGGTTATTATTGTTTCTACGAATCTTATGGCAGTTTTATTGTAAAAAAATCTTTTATAATTAAAACTTTCAATAGATTAAAACATCATTTTTATTAATAGTTGAGTTCATTTCGAGTACTCTCCATAGAGGCGCTTCGTTCGTTTCTTGTATACAATAGAATCTATGAGAGTGTCTGTCTCAACTAATCTGTGACTGATTGGAACTTTGCCAATTAACTGGCCATAGTTCGAATCGAATAGATTTACATTCATATTTCGGGCATTGGCCCATCGACTGGCCAGTTGGCTAATTTCGGGAATCGGACGGTAACATACGCAGTTCGATATATATTATAATACACGGTAAAGCGCCGATTATCCGAACCAAACGTCCGGTTAACTAAATAGTTCAGATAAGCAAACATACATCAGAATATCCAGTTTATTAAAAAAGGATAAAATGGGGTCAATAATTAAATTATTGTCTGCTAAGTTATTACTACGGTTTTTAAAGTACGAAATATCATAAAAAAGAATTTATTTAGGAAACGGTTAGTAATAATAACCAAAATGACTGGGAGGTAACTAAAGCCAACATCCGATTTTTAATTCTTGTAGTGATAAATTAAGATAGTTTCTACGCTGTACTGCCTATACGTTGGACTAAATCATTGGAAACGAATGCATTAAAGGGGGAGTAATACTTTGGAGTAACCACCAGTGCTCTAAAAGAAGATACCGTAGTGTTTTGGGTGGGCATGATCGAAGCCCTACTGTATTTTATCCTAATTAGGACTCGAAATTGGTAACTATCCTCAAATAAAAATGCTGTAGCTTAATTAAAGGTTCACTTACTTTTCTGAATTTTGTATCAGAGACGACGCATCGTTGGTCATATTTGCCGCTCTCAGTTAGGACTCGAAATTGGTAACTATCCTCAAATAAAAATACTGTAGCTTAATTAAAGGTAACACAATTCACTTACTTTTCTGAATTTTGTATCAGAGACGACGCATCGTTGGTCATATTTGCCGCTTCTTCCATCATCCTTAACTGTAAATAAAATATATTATATAAATGATAGGTATCAAAAAAATTTTTTTCAGCATTTTTCGGGAATAACTAAACAACAGGAGGGAGCCAGCTCATTAATTATAATAAATTTCGAAAGGGCACCGAGGAAAACTTGCCAGGAAATAATCCGATTCTATCTACCGACCGGGCCATCCTACTTACTGTACAGGGTGCGTTCACAAAGTTTCAAGATTGGTCTGAGAATACAAAATTTATGAAACATTTTTGTACAGCGAACTAAAACTTCGAAATATGATCCTTGGGCATCAACACACCTCTGCCAGCGTTTTTTCCATTGTTCATAGGCTCCCTGAAAGTCTTCGCGCGCAAGGCTGTGAAGGGACCTCGTCGAAGCTGCCTGGACTGCTGGAATCGTGTCGAATCGCTTCACTTTCAAATCTTTCTTTATCCGGGGAACAAAAAAGTCACTGGGAGCGAGGTCGGGGCTGAAGGGGGATGCCGCATGTTGCCACGTTGAACTTAGCCAAAACTTCGGCGGCGGCGAGCGTCGTGTGAGGGCGCATTGTCGTGGTGAACAACCCAATCGTCTTTGATGTCTGAGGGGAAGCAATGTAGTGTCGAATCGCTTCCCTTTCAAATCTTTCTTGATCCGGGGAACAAAAAAGTCACTGGGAGCGAGGTCGGGGTTGTAGGGGGATGCGGCATGTTGCCACGTTGAACTTAGCCAAAACTTCGGCGGCGGCGAGCGGCGTGTGAGAGGGCGCATTGTCGTGGTGAACAACCCAATCGTCTTTGATGTCTGAGGGGACGGAAACCATTGCACGTGACATGGCTTCTTTTTGGTAGTCCTCTTGAATCATATGAAAAGTCTCTGTCGCGGATTTCTTCAGTTTCACACACAACTTTACAGAATAACGCTGCTCCAAATGACGCTGCATTTTCTACTCAACCAGTTCACGTACTCACGCCACTAGCGATTTAGGCGCGGTTTCCACTGTACGATTTCGTCCAGCAAAACGGATCCGTATAGCCGGTAGGGAAGCAATGGATTTGACCCTTCAAACAGTGGAGCACTCCAGCGTAAAACTGACCTGTAACACTCTGTCTGGCAGGAACAAACTCTTTGTGAATCAGTCCTTTGGCATCGAAGAAAACAATGAAGCATGCTTTTCATCTTTGAACCTCTTGTGCCACATGAAAACCATTGCACGTGACATGGCTTCTTCTTGGTAGGCCTCTTGAATCATACGAAAAGTCTCTGTCGCGGGTTTCTTCAGTTTCCACACAGAACTTTACAGAATAACGCTGCTCCAAAGATGCTGCATTTTCCACTCAACCAGTTTTCGACGGGGGTCACTGACACATACTCACGCCACTAGCGATTTACTCACTCCAACGTCTCGGAGGCAACTGATGCTCGTGCGGTCGATTAGCTGACACCCACACTACCTGACGCTCGTGCGGTCGATTAGCTGACACCCACACTACCTCACGCTGTCGGTGGAACAGGTATGCCCGCGCCCCGTACTCAGGAAAAAATCAGTCTTGAAACTTTGTAAACGCACCCTGTATGTCAGGAAAATTGTAAGCGCACCACTCGAAAGTTTTCTTTTTATCTGGTCTTATAAAATTTACAGAACTTTAAGAATTTTATACAAAATATTTGCATTTATCTTTATTTCTGGTGTCAGAATTGAGAAAATATCCATTGACGGAATTAAAAATATGTCGAAATTTTTAGAATTAATATATCAAATTTATTCGTTTCTAATCTAATGATAAATGTGGAAAGTTACTACGGCTTTAATATCATAGCTCCAAATTATCTTATGAATATTATATTCATTGTCCAGCGAACCAACTTCATAAAAAATACTGCATTTACAAAAAGGTACTTATCAAATATTTCGAGCTCTCACGCTCTCCGTATGTGTTTTTCATCAAATTTTATTTCGACAATTTCCTTCAGTATTATAATCTACTCGTCCATTCCACACAGTTACCTGGAAAATATAGCTCCGGCGCGTAATCGAGCAATTTCTGTTATGGTTAACAATCAAACCAGACCTTTATCCGACCACCATTGTCAATTCGCCTTTCTATCTATCGATAAAATTATATCCAAGCATGATTTAAAATAAATCATGCTTGGATATAATTTTTTTAATAAATACAATAATGCAACATTCCATGCGGATATTATTCATTACAATACACCGTCAGCCAATTTAAAAAAAAAAAAACAATTTATTCACATTAAGAAATGTCGTACAGATAAATCGATGAGTTGTTTTCTTGTTCCTGCATCTAATACCCTTTCTACACTGGCACTTTAATCTAGAATAACGAGTTATTCTAGATTAAGTTTATCAATGTAGAAGGTGCGTGTCATGTGAGAGAAAAACTCGCCAGAGACTCTCGAGAGGGAATTTCGCAAAAAAAAACGCACCCTTAGATGCAGGAACAAGGGAATTACGCAAATGGATACACACCCTCGCGAGTAGCTCGCGAGGGTGTGTCCATTTGAGAAATTCCCTCTCGAGAGTCTCTGGCGACAGTTTTTCTCTCAGATGGACACGTACCCTAAAACATACAACAGATCTCATGGACTTTCTGGGCGGGGCCGTATTTATGCATAATAAAGTATCGAGCGAATTTTTGTATCCGCGTCACATTTATAAATTTATACCTAATATATTTAGCAAATGTATCCGCTTCAACCGAGTATTTCTAGCTCTCCATTTCAAAGATATTTTATTTAAAATATTATAGTCGAATATAAAAAAAAACATAATAGAATTTTAATGTATGAAGAATTTGTATATGGAAAAGTAAATATATTAGTGTTTAATACGTAGATATAGTCACATCATTATACAATACTGTATAAAGAGCTGATGTGAGGAAAAGCGAAATTATTACGATTTTAAAATAGTGCCGATAGTCAACAGCTAAAATTTTCGCTACTTATATTTAATTATTATACCATAATAAACGTATATTTTTTTATATATAAGAACTTTATACAAAAAAATGGTATAATTTTTTGTATTATTAAATTGTAAATAGAAAGTATTTATAAAATTAGACTGCTTTGAAAATGATGAGGCATACCAATTTATATGAAAAAAGGGGGCGCAGACACTATGCCGGGGTAACGCCGGGCATACTTAGAAAAAAGGGGACGCAGATATATATATAAATATATATATTATATC
>AYEL01069598.1:0-70632 GCA_000484575.1 Olivierus martensii
TATATATATATCTGCGCCCCCTTTTTTCATAAAAAATTGGTACATAACAATCTAATTTTATAAATAACAATCTCATTTTCATAACAATCTAATTTTATAAATAATTTAATACTACAAAACAATATATCATATTTTGTATAAATAGTTCTCATACATAAAAATATATATTTATTATGGTATAATAATTTTTAATACATCAAACAAATCTTACAAAAAACGAAAAATAGAATATACGTTTATTAAAAATATGTAAAATATTGGAGTGTGAGGCTGTTGGTGGGTTTATTTCGACCGTCATTCTGTCATAAACAACATCGAACGTACCGATTTGTTTTCTTTCTAAAATGACTTCATTATCTGCCGTTTGGCCACCCAATTTTTCTTTTGTTAGTTCGACTATTTTCATCTTAAGCGATTAAAATTAACTTTGAGGAATCCTATACTCGCAGGACCCAGACCGACGCTTGTGCCTAAGTACAGCCCCGAATGTGACGCAAATACGGAAAAATTGCCCGCTACTTTATTAAACCAAATTGTTACTCGTTGTAATTTAACAGTTTCATTACAGAAAATATTATGAAAATCGTGAACTATAATATCTCTGTTAAAAATATTGTATGTTTCGACCTAAGTCAAATAAGGAATATGCACGAAATACAAAATTAGTTTCATTACAGAAAATATTATGAAAATACTATAATATCTATGTTAAAAATATTGTATGTTTCGACCTAAGTCAAATAAGGAATATGCACGAAATACAAAATTGGGAATGTTAATTTTCTAACTCCCATTTTGAAATACGAAGAATTTCTTGAAGAACTCAAATCAATGCAATTAATAAATTGAGATATGACATCAAAATGAATAAACTAATAGAATATTTAATTGAAGATATGGCGCGAGAAAGTTGGCCTTTGGCAACTGCCATTTTCAAATCTGAATTTCTCCAAGAATTTCATCATACAGAAAGAAGTTTTTACAGGAGAAAACGAAGACAATGTAGTGCGATACATCGAAATATCGAGAAGCTGGCATTTATTTAGCCGTGAAATTCAAACTTAATTTCTCGGAGAATTTCACAGCCTAAAAGGAAATTTATGCAGTAAGTTTATGCCCCGAACCACAAAAAGTATTCTGACAGTTCATTTTCCCAATTTGAAGGTGGATGGAGAGACTAACATTTTGAATGGTGAATTTCTCGAAAGATTTCACAGCACGAAACGAAATTTTTTGATACAATTCGACACAATACCATGGCATAAAATTAGTGATGAAATGCTGGGATGGAGGGGTGGAAAAAGAAGATAAATTGAAACGGCCAAAGTGAAACCATGCGGCCAAAAAACTTTATGGTTTTTTGGCCTAAACTCTATGACTTTACCATGCGGCCAAAAAATTTGTGATAATAAATGCATAATTTAATACAATAATTTATGATTTTTATATTTAATACGATATATAATATGCAGCGCAGGATACAAACAAGCGTGGGCTATATGGGTTGGAGCCCAGGACTCAACAGGAATTAGGGAGCCCCACAGTCAAATATAAAAATGGATATACTGTATTTAATGATTAATAACTTGACTGCGTATTATGCTAAATCTTAAAATAATGTGAATGAAATAATATTAAAAAAATTAAAATGCGGTTATTAAGCTACTGTATATACTGTGGATATTATTTAATTTGGCGTTATTTCTATAATTTGCATTTGTCTCTTCTAGCCTATGACGATATTATTAGCTAATGATTTCATTACTAGAAAATCTTTATTATTTTCTGTAATTATTGTCATATATAGTATTAAAATAAATTCTATTTTTAAAATTATTTTCTGATTTTTGAACCTAGAATTACACGCTTATGTTTATTTGTTTCATTTTACTATATCAGTATTTTGAAATATATACAGTATATAGGTCTATATACAGTTTAGAGTAAGTGGAGGTATTATGGAATAGGAAGGTAATATGGAATAGTATGGTTTCTCATAGAGGAGGTGGTGTTGTGAAACTGTAATAATACAGAATTTTTGCATTAAGTGGTGACATACTTTGACCTCAGTTTCGGTTTCCTCGGCGGGAAACATGACGATTTAATATAGAGAACGTGTTTTCATCAAATACAAAAATTTTTGCACCATCTGAAATCATCGATCTGCCAAGAATACAGATAAGATGATAATTGTTTTCTGAGTTTCTTAAGAGTATTTAGGAAGCAGCTTTCATAATATCTCTTCCTATTTTGAGAGATTTGGCATCTATTGGAATAGGATTCGTTCAAATATTATGGCATGGGTGGTGACAATATGGAATACTATTCCATATGGTCACGCTCAGTCCTACTACTATAATTTAAGTTAACGTTTGATCCGTTAAAGTTTAAATAGATATATGTGCAGACTACTTTCTAAATTAGACTAGTGAATAAACTATTCTAAGGCTTTTTTATTTTTCCTAGTAGGCTAACGTCATGCCTAAGCGAAAACCTTCATTACACAATAGAAAATGATACAAATATTGAATAAAACAATGTTCTAAGTACATATTTATGTAATACTCTTGGAAAGTATCTGGAAGAAAAGGCTGTTTTTTAAAATGAGAAATGGAAGACTATTCCATTTAACCTACACCTTTTGGGCCATATGGAATTTTGCATCTTTGAATAATATTTGGAACTGCATGATAGATATATAAATTATGGCGACCATATTTAGCTATTTTATATGGGAATGTCAATAGAAGGTAATAATACACGAGAAACCATATAAGTTCTTTTAGAAATTTTTTATAAATTATAAAAACAAAATGGTGTTCCATAATACCCCCTTTTCCTCTACTATAAATGTAGTATACTCTCGATTAACCGGAATAGTCGGAAAATTAATTACCCCGGATAATCCGCAAAATACACAAAAAAGTCGGAATTACGAATAATATGCATTTAATATTAAAATCAAATAAGTTATATATATACAGTATATATATATATATACGTGTACAGCACTCAAATATTCTATTATTTATTGAAAAATAAATTTCTTTGCAAGAAATTATTGCAATGTTTGCCATTTTAATTTGCTGGCCAATTGTCTAAGATATAATAACGCTTACAAATCGTACAGATAATTCGTCTAACTTGTAAGATAAAACATTTATACAATCTATTTATTTAGAGCAGTAGTTCCCAACTTTTTTTTAGCTACGCGCCACCTAAGCATCTTTAAAATCCTGATGCCCCCTATGACATATAATTTTAATTATTCAAAAAGAGAATTCCTATTCAGGTGGAGGAAGCCTAAAAAGCCATTAACTTGGTCTATACCAACTTGCAAAGAATATGACATCCACTAAAGAGAAAAATAAAAGAACGAAAGAACTGGAGTACCGAGGAAGTAATCACTAAGAAATAAATATGAGAAAAACTTAAGAAATAAAATGCACTTTTATGCTTATAAATTATTTATAAGTACAGTCGGTGACAGAAAGGTTTTGACAACAGCGGAAAAGGTTCGGCTTTCGTACAATACGCGAAAACTGATTGAGTCATTACTGCATTGGTTGATCATCGTAAGCTGCAAGGTGGCTGCAACCATTCATCGGTTGATTAGCAACGGGGGGTGGAAGGAATATTGCATATTTAAGCGTTTATATGAAAAAAAAAAAAAAACAATTTCCTTAACTATGTTTTGCTCTTAACTTTTATTAATACATTAAATAGCGTAAAAAATATTAATGAAATGAATTAAGATCGTAACTTTACTGGCAATACCTGAATTATTAAGTAATAAGATGCGTTGCATACCGAAGTGTCGTTTAAATCCGTATTTAAAGGCATAACGTAGGTTGTTGAAATTGAGTGCGAAGTATTTCAAAATGCCACCTACTACGCCTAAGAGTTCTAGGTTGCTTATCATTCACCATAGGAACAACGGGATGCCTGTGAAAGACATAGCGAATATGTTACAAATAAGTAGGCAAACAGTTTACAACATTTTAAAGCAGCACGAAGAGAGGGGGAGCGTGTCACCTAAGAAATCACCAGGTCATCCACGATTGATCCAGGCCCTTCAATAATTATAACTGTGCGCGCACAAATACTTTTTTACTCTCTTCTAAGATGGCAGACTTATCTTAATCAAAATGTACACGGCGGTTGACTGATGGCCATGGAGAGGAAGGAGTAAAGGTTATGTAAACCTTTACCTCCCTCTCACCACTCCTCTGTATTAGCGGGCTTTCCTTTTCTCCCTTGTCACCAGCCGACCGACGTGTACATTTTGATTTTAATTTTAAAAATGCGTGTTACAATATATATTTATATACTGTATACGAGCCCCCTAGAACCGTAAGAAATGCAAAAATTCACTGTTAATAACTCATTCTCGAATTGCTCTCCTTAAAAATCAAATTGCGCCAGGTTGGGAACTATGGACTTACAGTTTTCTATTAGAAAAATCGGCAGACGTGATATGATAATCTTACCAATAACAACGAAGACGGAATTAACTATCTATTGAAACCAACTAATTCTTATTTAGAATTGAGGAGACCTGGAATTCGGGTCTGATATAAGAGGTCACTTTACACCTCTTTATCAACCATAATTGGAAGACATCCAAACAGAATGACACCTTAGATATGTAATCCGGCGATAGATAGTTTACGTTATCTTCGACGCGAAGAACCTTCTCCTGCAAAATCATAAAACAGATGTTGAATGACATAATAGATGAAATGACAATCAACGAAACAATCCTGAAAGAAGGAAAGGAAGAAGAGACTTAATTATACATCTATCATTGTTAAAATATAAAGGTATTTGTCCTCCAAATATGTTCAGTGCTTAGGCACTTTTTATTTGTAAACTCTCTCTCTTTCTAATAAAGGAAGTTGTTTGTTGCTACAAACGTAGTCTCTGCGTCGTCTAAGTCTCATTACCTGTCCTTACTCACTCCACAGACTGCTGATACTGTAAAACTGATAGTTATAATATCAATATATTTATATGTAACTGTCATTTTTATAGGCTTATCTGTTTTGGTTAATATCTATTGATACGCCAATCCGAATTTGAAATATTTAAATGGTCGTAAATCTATGGTATTTCTTATTTTAGTGATTAAAACTTCTCGACCACTCAATGATTTTAAAATTTTCTAAACGATAAGAAGTCAAAGATTATTATGCTACCACATTTTTGCTTATCTGTCATGGTGGATATCATATATTATACATTATTTATTAACTTTTTTGCTTAGTAACTACAGTTAAAATTAATATTATATTATTTTATGTGCCCGGCCCGAGACAATTTTTTTTCTTTCAAATTTGGCCCAAGGAAGCTAAAACGCTGGATATTCCTGTTTTAGATATTGGGGGCGTAGGAGATACAGGATGAGTGGTTAGATAAAATCCAAAAAAAAAAAATTTTAAGAAAAAATGAAAAAAGTAAATTATGAAAAAAATTGCAAAAGTAAAGCGGGAAGAGATCAAGAAACATAAACAATATATTTTACAATTACTTTTTCTGCATTGATTTATCCACATTGGTTATATTAGGGTGGCCATATTCTATGTATAGTAAAAGTTGGAAAGGAGAATTCTTCGGCAGCTAATTTTTTAACGTTAAATCTAATTTATCTTTTTTTTTTAAATTTTTTAATGTGAACTATTTACTTATAAGTAAAAAACGGGACAATCCGGGATATTTTATTCAAAACCGGGACTCTGGTCACTAGTTTAGTGTATTGAGACCAGAAGGTATCGAATTTTTGCCTGATCCCGAGAAAATTTTGAGCATCGGGGAGTCTTTATCAGATCGAGTGCATTCTCCCGCCAATCTAGATATCGGTTAATTTTAAAATAATCTTATTACAGTCTATTCTTTAAATTACTACGCATATTTTTAAAAATTTTTATATAGTATGGTTAAAATTTTGTGTTAAACCAGTAAGACAGGATATTCATTTAAAACTTTTATAAAAATATCCATAGCGTCACTTACGGTCGGTGCATCTATTTAATCACAGAATATTTTTTTATCTGTCCCTTATCGATGACCAACAAAGGTTGTTTCGAAATTAGGCCCGATTGAAAATACTTTTGTTATCGTGTTTTTATAATCGAACTTGTACCTCCTGGCTTAAATGCTATTCGATTAGAAAGATAACGGACCTTGATCCAAATTCCAATCATTATCGTATATCCGAATAGTTTTAAAGCCAAGTTCTTAATTAAATAATTATCATCTTCCACTTCGTCTTTTTATCGACTTAACTCACCATAAAACCAGTCGAAGCCATACGTAATTTGGACTAATACTTGATGGAAATCTGCCATATTTCCCAGAAAAAAATCGTCTCGACATTTTATGAAAATGTTGGTTAAGTAATTAGTGTTATTTAAAGCTTATCTAAGCTTTCACCAGATTACCTAAATCCCAACCGACATGTCTAATTTCCCAGCATTCTATGCGCGATTTTAATTAGGCTAAACCGAAGTGTTTCCAAATTTACTTTCGCACATAATATTTAATTAATTATTAAAGTTAATCCGATTGATTATTAATTATTAACATTCGTCCGTAATTAATTATTTTCGTTTATCCGACAACAAGAAGCCCGACGAATTCTCGTTTAATTACGGTAAATTCCCAAATAATTCAAAATGGCGGCATTTATAATCAATTATTATGATACATACGAATTAAATACTGTACAATATTTTAAATGAGTTTCAACGACAGGTGTTCGCCTTATTAAATTCGATATTTACTGTTATTGTTAGAAAAGCTTAAGATAAAATAGAAAGGCGGGTCGATGACCCCACCACCAGATCGCATAAAATCTTTTAATCCCTATATCGAGGATGTCGAGTCTCCTCTTAATCTCGACGAAAAACATTTTTTATTTCCAACCTCAGATTTGAAAATATTTCCGAGTGAGACGGCAATCTAATTTTTAAGCCAGCTAACCAGGCTTACAAATTTCTACACCAAAAATTGTTGCCAATCGGAAAAATCGATACAACACCAGCATATATAATCTATATATAAATAATACATCTAAGTCGGTAATAATTTAAAATGCCGTATTAGGAATTTTTTAATAAACTTGGCTGATTATTCCCGCCTTTTATTCAATTTTCATAAAAACAGAATATTAAGAAAACTTGGGAAATAGTTGATAATCTATTGCCTTGTCACAATTTCGACACAATAGAGAAAAACACCTCTAAACAGATATCGGATAGATAAATGATAGTAGCGAAAATGATCTTTATAGAAATTATCCGTTAACTTTCTGTGGATGGTCGAAGTTGAGGCGAATAGTCGGCAACGATGGACTAATATTACTATAATACGTGGCCAAAATAACTATATAAACTGGGGCGGAACCCAGAGTAAACTAGAAATATAATTTATGGTTAGCCTGCCAAACACGGATAAGAATTACAATACTTACATGGGTCGACAATAAAACTAATACGTATTCAAAACCCAACGATGTGGTCGAGAGTCGCGCTATCGCCCGCTTCTTAGTGGGAAATAATATAACTAACGCTAATCGGTAGATAAGATGTGACGTTGTCAAATAACGGAATTATATTTGGTTTATTCAAAGCAAACATTCCTCGCAACGAGTCAAGCGATATCATCAATATCGTTCTTCGAGACGGCCACCTGCCAGCAATTTTCAATACTATTTGTAAGGCATTAATTCACCAACAAAATCGATTGTTATAACCATCGTCATATTCGTCGATAACGAAAAACTCTCGTTTAATTAATAAGGAAGGTTATTTGGCCAACAATACTTTTCACAACGGAATCGATGACCAGGTCTAATGGTAGTTATATTATGAAAATGAAAGTAAAATTTTATCAGACTTTAAAAATGACGACTATTAAACCCGAGTTCAATGGTCAAATCTTAGGATGGATAATTTGCATCGGTCTGTAGTAAGGATATTGTATCATTTTCGATATCTTTGTATATACAATTTAATATCATTAACTTAATTTTTCATAAATTTATCTGTTAAGGTAATGGCTAAGGTATCTTTATCTATTAAAACTGGAAAAATGTGCGATGTTGGATAAACTTATCGTGGTTTGGCAGCTTTATATTTTTGGGGTCTGGAAAAGTGGTCCCTCTCATTTCGCCCCTGTAGATAATGAATAGGCTACAAAATGTAAATAATACACCAAGTAATGATTCTAATGTATGTTGTTTTAATATAATAAACGCACATTATTATTGTTTAAAACTCGAAGTTGTACGCGATGTCTCTAAGGAAATCAATCAGATTATGATTTTGAAAATCTTCGACTATTCTTTCGATACGCGTTAGTTCATTCTGCATTTTAAGTTAGGAGATAAACTAAAAACCGAACTACTGCAATGTCTCTAAGGTAATCAATCAGATTATGATTTTGAAAATCTTCGACTATTCTTTCGATACTCGTTAGTTCATTCTGCATTTTAAGTTAGGAGATAAACTAAAAACCGAACGAATTAGTTCATTCTGCATTTTAAGTTAGGAGATAAACTAAAAACCGAACCTGTTAGCTACAGACGACACAAAATCAGCCAACGAACATCTAACCCGAATGAAAAGTAACTCCTCGCGACATTCAGTTCGCATCGCGAGTTTCTCATCTTGTTTACATTTTTACTTATATTTTCATTATTATTATTATCCTTAACCGTAAATCAGTTAATATTAAAATATCGTCGAAATAATTTTTCTTTGTTGTTTTTATTTAGGTCTTGTTAACGTAGTAGCGTTAACTGCAGCGATGTCGTATTCGTATAGTAGCACGGATAGGAAAGGTACGGATGCGCTTTTATATATTTTTATATTTCGGGAAAGTTTGTTTTCTCAACATTGCAACTGATTAAACTGCGTATTTTTTATTTGGCTTTAAATCTCCTATATAACGAGCGAACATTTTTTTGATGTATAGTATTTTGTAAATATTTTAATACTGTATCGAAAACTGCTTACATCTTTAATTAATTCGTTATTATTTAACAAGCGCAATATCATTATAGCAAATTTACTTCCATATTAGTTACAGTAGCGCAGTTTGTCCCTTGAAGTTCGAGGATAAGTTTGGTGAAGCTTGTTTCGAATGGGTTTCTGATAACAATCTACGTTATTTTGGGTTAGTAAATTATAGAAAAAATAACAATAACGCGTTATAAAAAGAACAAAATTTATTTTTATCGAATGAACTTTGTTACGCGTCTTATATATATTAATTCATCTAGAAATCGATGGCAGACAGATTATATAATCGAGCGTATCGATTACATACGGCATATATTAATGTTTAATTTAAAAAAAAATCATAATATTGAACACATTAAAGAACTACTAACTGAATATACTTTTTGTGGAGTGCCAGACTTCATAAAAAACGTAAAATTTCCGATAAATTGCTCCAAATTCTTAACTTTTTACCGTTTAACTACATTATAATTAACTTTTTGACTCGCACACTCGTATTTATTAATTTTAAACACTTTTAAAGACATCGTCCCATACACATTACAAAAATAATTATAAGAGGTATGATGTATTATTGGTTCGATATTAGAAACTTATAAAATTGAATAAATTCTCAAAGTTTATAATAACAAATATAAATTTATTTGACTGAACTACTTACACACTGTACTGAGTTTTTTACGATAATTTTTTTTTTAATTATCTAATTTTCTTCATTTGTACCTTATTTTATTCTATATTTTTTTAAATATTATCTAATTTTCTTCATCCATACCTTATTTTAAAAAATATTATCTAATTTTCTTCATTCGCACCTTATTTTATTCATAAGACTCGCCACTATCAAAAACTGTCAAACAGTTCGTTGGATGGCTAAGATTTCATATAATGAACGAAAAGTTATGAAAGAAATAAAATTCGGAAAAATTTTTTACATTTTTAGAAAGACAATAAAAAACGTAATAAATTGTAAAATTATCAAAAAATTTAAATGAGAATTAAGCGAAATTTCACTTTTTTAATTTTTCCTAATTAATTAGGTTTAATTTGTAAACAATCGCAAACCATTAGCATCGAATCTCCACTCGGATTTCAATAAAAAATCGAGTTATCCAGAGTCGACTGTACAATTTTGTATCCTACTCATTATCTACAGGTGCGAAAAGTGCTGGGGGCGAAATGCGAGGGGCCACTTTTGGGGTGAAATGTGCTGGGGATGAAACACGCTCGGGGCGAAATGCGAGGAGCCACTTTTCCGTAAACCATATTCTTTGCAATCATATCTAACCAACAACTGTCCAGTTTGAAAAGTCCATTTTCTCAGCATTTTACAAAAAATTTTATGCCATCCCATGGTGCCGTGAAATTCGCATTTCGAAGTGGGAGCTGGGAAACGCTAGCCCTTCCATATCTAAAATCGAATCGTAATTGTTGGAACTACTTACGCTGCGAAATTCTTCGCGTTTTTCATAAGAAATGGGGAATTATTATCCCCGATTTTGTATTTTGTTATATAGGGTGAAGAAAAACTTGGTGGTAAAGTTTTGCGTATTGATATGAAGCATAGAAATCAATCGAAAATGTCAACCAACATATTTTTATTTATTTGTTACAAATTCAAATCAAAAATTGCGAAAAGCAAACACTGATTTGAAATATGATATGCATGCTTAAGAGTACATTGGCCATTCGTCCAATCAGAAGAGAGATTGTTTTATTTTGTAATTCAATATAGCGAGTAGAGAATCAGCTAATTTCAAATGATGTCAGAATAATTAGCCAATAGCTAAACGACGACGTTTATTTACATCGTGTCGTACGTTTTCGGTCTAAACATCGGTACGCTCGACGTTTCGTGAGCGACGCATTTATGTCAGCGTACCGACGTCGCGTTTTACGCTTCTGAGACCCAGCCTTAAAGGCTAGGTTTCACAGGCGTAAAACGCGACGCCAGTACGCTGACGTAAATGCGTCACGCACGAAAAGCCGAGCGTACCGATGTTCAGACCGAAAGCATATGACGCTACGTAAACAAAAGATTTCGTTTAGCTATTGGCTAATTAACTGTGACATCATTTGAAGTAAGTTGATTCAATATGGACAGCAAACTCCAAGAACTGTTTTATTTATCGATAGTTTCATTTATAAATTTATTGAATGTCATGGTTTTGCAGTCGCAAAATTCAAAATCTAAACAATCTCTCTTCTGATTGGACGAATGGCCAACGTACTCTTGGCGCAGCGCATAAAGTTGAAGAAAAGTCATCTCCGGCGTAACGACGCAGCATCTAGCAATATATAGGAAGTGAAGGCTGGGTCTCACAGGAGTAAAATACGACGTCAGTACGCTGACGTAAATGCGTCGCGCACGAAACGCCGAGCGTAATAATGTTCAGATCGAAAGCGTATGACGCGACGTAAATA
Organism: Olivierus martensii; assembly: GCA_000484575.1. NCBI lineage: Eukaryota > Metazoa > Arthropoda > Arachnida > Scorpiones > Buthidae > Olivierus > Olivierus martensii. The sequence goes on from AYEL01069598.1 coordinate 11,448, forward strand.
AACGATATCGTTTAGCTATTGGCTAATTACTGTGATGTCATTTGAAGTTAGCTGATTCAACATGGATAGCTCATCATGATCGAACATTTTTTTATCGTAAAGGAATCGATATTTTCTCATTTCTTCCAGAAGAACTGTTTTATTTATATATTCCGGACATTTTTTATCGTAAAGGAATCGATATTTTCTCATTTCTTCCAGAAATGCTCATTATTGAACACGCACATGTAGCTTCTTTACTCGCCATATTGAATTACGAAATAAAACAATCTCTCTTCTGATTGGACGAATGGTCTACGTACTCTTGACGCAGCGCATAAAATTGAAGAAAAGTCATCTCCGGCGTAACGACGCAGTGTCTAGCAATATACAGGAAGTGACATCATCAACGTCGATACGCCAACGTATTTACGTCACGTTTTACGCCTGTGAGACCCAGCCTTTACACCATCAGTTGATACGCCGACGTATTTACGTAGCGTTTTATGTCTGTGAGACCAGTCTTTAGGTTAGATTAAGCCACCATATCTTCATGGGATATTCAGTGTCCTGGCGGCCGCCATTTATAGAGCTCACCACAGGCTGGCCAACACCCATGATAGGGTCAACCGGATGATTGAAGGATGGGTTTATACGGGACGGACCCAGACCACCTGAAAACTGGGAGGTGTGGGATCCGGATTTGAACCGGATCCTCCAGCATAGTAAGTCAAAGCTTTACCACGGGGCCATCCGACCGACCCCAGCTTTTGGTAGACTTATTTTTTATACCCCTTTCCAATCAGGGAGACTACTAAGGGACGGGGCTGGATGGTGAAGGACGGGATCGCCGGACCGGGCCCAGCACCTCAAAAAAACCGACGACCAGACCAGAGTCCTCCTGCGTGGCACTCCGACAGCGTTACAACACTCGGCCATCTGACCGCCGGTCGAAACGATTTAAGTCGGGCGGCCGGATGGCCGAGTGGTAACGCGTTGGCATGCCACGCAGGAGGACCCGGGTTCGCGTCCTAGGTCTGGTCCTCGGTTTTCTCGGGGTGCTGGGCCCGGCCCGGCGATTACCGTCCTTCACCATCCGGCATCCCTCCACGGGTGTGGGTGCAGCCTATGCTTGGAACTGGCCCCACCCCTTAGTAATCTCCCTGATTGGAAAGGGGACGTAAAATATGCAAAAACAAGTAAGTCTGACTGTAAAGTAGACTTTTTCCGATTAACCGGAGTAATCTGGAAATTAATTCCCGGATAATCTACAAAATCGGAATTGTAGACAATATGTATTTAATATTAAAAATGAACAACTTTGACTGCATGTATGTTTGCATGCAATGTTCTATTCATTTATTGAAAAAGCAAACAAGAAATTTATTTGCAGAAAGGAATAATTATACAGGTAGGCCTCGATTAGTGCGAATAATTGGTTCCACGAATTTCTCGCTGGTATAAAATCTATTTAATAATGGTGAGAGTTCGTTATCGTTAGGTTAGGTTAGTTTTGTTACGCCGCCATATCCTCATGGGATATTCGCCATTTATAGCTCCCATCACAGGCTGGCCAGCACCCATGATGGGGTCAACCGAAGGATGGAGTTCAACAGGCCGGGCCCGGACCCCTCCTGAAAAATTGGTGGTGTGTTGACTCGGATTTGAACCCGGATCCTCCAGGGTGGTAAGCCGAAGCTTTCCCAAGTAAGCCGAAGCTTTACCACGCGCCCGGATCCCTCCTGAAAAATTGGAGGTGTGGGACCCGGATTTGAAACAGACCCCTCCTGAAAAACTGGAGGTGTGGGACCCGGATTTGAACCCGCTCCAGGGTGGTAAGCCAAAGCTTTACCACGCGGCCATCCGGCCGACACTCCTGAAAAATTGGAGGTGTGGGACCCGGATTTGAACCCGGATCCTCCCAGGTGGTAAGCCGAAGCTTTCCCACGCGGCCATCCGGCCGACAGTTCGTTATCGTAACAGTTTAAATTTCGACAAAGTTTGGTTCGTTTTGGATCACAAATTACACATTTTTAACGCGACTATCTCGAAAATAGTAGCAAACCAACAGGGCTATCTCGAAAATAGTAGCAAACCAAGGCTAAAGCCATTAAGCAGACGCAGGGCATATCATTTTCTCAATATTATAAGGGCACTGAGCAATACCGGCTCGAACTTTTAGCACTCCAAGCGAAAAAATTTTTCATGCGCCCTCTCAAGTTGCCAACCTGACGATTTGAGAGGGCATCAAGGTTAGCCGCCCAGTCTGCTCACCGTTTAAATTCTGAGTAAGAAATAATTGTCTTACTACAATAATAATAAACAAAATGCGCCAGTGGCCTTTGGTGCCCTTTAAATATCGGCGCCCTGAGCGAGTGCTCCGCTCGTTCGTATGTTGAGCAGGTCCAGACACTAAGTAGAAAGCTGAATCGGGGCGCTGGCACCCCTAGAGCAGGTACTGTAAACCAATGAGACATCATTTGTACCGATTGAAAAATGAAAGTAAAACCTTACTATTTCCACTCTGTTCTCTGCCATGCAAGCACGAATTAAGTGATGGTTTTTTATAGCTGGAAATTACAATAATTTAATCGTTTTTAGTTAATAAATTAAATGATTTCAATAAATATACTCACCGCAGTATTGCTGCTTTATGTTCTTATTTTCCGATTTCGTAAAGAAACAAAGTAAAATGATCAGTGTTTTCTTCATGGTTTCTTTTCTTCGGGTCGAACGCTTTGCTTCCTTCCTAACAGCTATTTAAATAAAATTCGATGCCGACAATTTATTGAATAATTAAGGTTGTAAGATTTTAATTACGGTATTCAACTTGAAAAATCGTTACAGTTATCTTCTGTAATATCAATATATTATTATTTGTCCTTCATTAATAGCAAGTTTTAATTATTTCAATAAAGAAATATGCAGCATGCCAACTTTTTTATATTATCAGTACTCTATTGTATGAAATCTCTAATTATGCAAACATGCACTTATATTTGACGTCGAAATTTTTCCTGCATCTTTTCATAAAAAATTGTAGACTGATAATGCTATTAATGTTAGATTTGCATCTTTGGGAAGCTAGAATTGTTACAGGGCAATGTCATCTTAGAAAAAATCTTCACTTAATTGGAATGGTTGATAGTCCCAACTGTAGATGTCAGGGAGGATACATTTTTTTTTTTTGTCAACAGATGACGCCACTTTCCACTCAGTAAGAGTACTAAGTGTAATAGTCCCAACTGTAGATGTCAGGGAGGATACATTCCTCCCTGACATCCTTCACATTTTGTGTGAATGTATGGGTGTTTCAAGGCTAAAGATCAATCCGGCCGACGGGAGGAAACATTCCTCCCTGACATCCTTCACATTTTGTGTGAATGTATGGGTGTTTCAAGGCTAAAGCATGATCTAGGATTGTATTTTCTGTACCGGAAGGGCATTTTAGTTCTATTGAAGAAGAAAACTGTCTGTACCGGAAGAATTGTACAGTTCCATTGTTGAAAACGTAAGACAGGACTTGTGGGATGGATCTATTACGGGGTGCACAATAGATAAATGGTTGGTCGCAATCTTAGGGTTGTACTCCATTGTTGAAGAAAACGTAAGACAGGACTTGTAGGATGGATCTATTACGGGGTGCACAATAGATAAATGGTTGGTCGCAATCTTAGGGTTGTTTAAAGCTCTCCTTTCCTTTCCCACAATCATTATTATTATTGGGATATAAACATTTTGGATTTCGCATTATTCTGCAGACGTTAGTGATAATGTAAACGTTATTTAAATTTCTGATTTTCTTAAATAAAACCTTATATATTTTTTACATTGATTTTTTCGTATTTAAATGTTGGACTTATATTGATTACATTTTAATAGCAAATTAACTTTTGCAATATATAATGCATCTGTACAAATTTTTGAATAGAAATACAAGACTTCCATATTTAAATGTTGGACTTATATTGATTACATTTTAATAGTATAATCCTGATCAGCAATTTAACTTTTGCAATATATAATGCATCTGTACAAATTTTTGAATAGAAATACAAGACTTCGCTTTAACTGGCCATATTTTCGTTGAACTACGAACAGGTATTAAAATGAATAAAAGAATGTATCATTCGAAAGGAAAGAAAGCGGTTAAAACTGCACTTATATCTAATAAAATAATTCATCTTTACCATTGATATAATTCTCATCAAAACATGGTGTGGCTGTGGGGGGTGTAAATATTTTGTTTAAAAAAACGAATTTTTATTCAAAATACAAATGGATATTTTAAATTTACAAGTTATAAATGGTATTTTGCCTGAGGTCTGTCTCATAGGACCGATTAATCGGGAGTCTAGTGTATCCTAGTTCATCATATCCAATTTGCAATATAGACATTTCACGAAATTATCCTTGAGGCAAAACTCTTTGGCCTTGAAAACGATATTTATATCGTGATAAAGTGTGTGTATATATATACTGTATATATATAAAATGCTTGTTTGTCAACAGATGACGCCACTTTCCATTCTGTAAGAATACTTGTGATAAAGTGTGTGTGTATATATATATATAAAATGCTTGTTTGTCAACAGATGACGCCACTTTCCATTCTGTAAGAATACCGTGCTACCCAGCCCTGCGGAGTGGGCAGCTGGATTGTGGAGGCGGGGATCGACAGATTGGGCGCCAAGACACTTTTTAAGGACTGGGATTCAAGACTCGAGAACGTGTCTTCAGAGTGAAAAGCCGAAGCAGTAAATGGAGTTTTGGGGTTACAGAATAGGAATCTGATGTTTTTTTCGAATTCAAAATGGTGGTTCGAAATTAAACGAATAATTTTCATTTAGTTCAGTTTCTTGCGCTACTGACAGGATTGACTATCTAGATACCCTATGGCTTTCCATCCAGAGGATCTGGGCTCGAATCCGGGTCCCATTCCTTTGAAAACCCGTGCTATCCATTGCTATTCTGATCATTCTGCCATCTTTTGATGTATGCAGTTTATGACAAAGTGTCAATTCATCTACTTTGTAATCGACAGATTGAAAAACTCATTTGTTGAGATACAATGACCATGCTGACAAATATTTGCGTCGCTTGAAGAACTATGGACCATCTTTCTCGTAGACAGGTTGTTAGTACAAAATAATTCACTTTATTTTGTGTTGAATTTATACGAATCACTTCGACGCAGAATTATAGAAAACATCAAAAAGGCCAAAAGAATTTCTTGCTGATATTGAGCAATACTTGAGATGATGGTATTTAACTTTCACCATCTTGATCTTCAAATTTTGTGATGCCACCTGATTGTGGCGTTATAAATTTGAAGACATTTCCCTTTATTTTCTCTCCGATTATACGTAAAAATACATATAAAAAATAGATTGTGTAACAAAATATCTAAACCAACCGGATGTGTTTTGCATTTTATAACCAACGTAGAAGTATATTAATTTAATTGCTCGAAAATAAGAGACTTTGTAGATATTTCAAGCTTACTTTCCGACGATGGTTTATAAGATTGCCATTATGGATGTCAGTAAGCCCCGATTCACTCTTGAACTAATGGAAGATTTTTCATGAAATTTGGTATTGATTGTTAATAGATTTGGTCACTTCTATGTCGGATCCTTTAAAAATCGGATGCCATTCTGTACAATCAAAATTTATTATTATTTGACAATAGATCACGTTCACTCTTACCAATGTAGGATTAAAGCTTAATAAATGGTGCTAACTATTAGCACCATCTATTGTCAATATAAAAAATTATTAGGTGACTTGCATTTGCTCGTAGGATTTAAAACGTACTATGCTTATTTATACATTAACTATATCATCTAAACAGCTAGTATCTAATTATATATATATATATATCCACGATGGGAAAATTCCTGCTCTGATACTTTCAATGTGACTCCATATCATGAGTCAATATCTAATATGGCGTAAATATCTATTTAATTTTAAAAAGTAATATAGTCATACCTCATTTTACGTCAATTGGTTCCAAGACTCGCGACTTATTCGACTTACGTTAAGCTTTTTAAAACACGATTGAGACCCCCGTATAAATAACCCCGTAACGTCTCTAATAAAATGATTATTTAGAAGCTTAAAAGTTTTAATAACCAGCTCATACCAGGATTGGACGAATGCTTCAGACACTCTTGTACGCAGCGTAGAAAGTTGAACAAAGATGAACTTCGGCGTAAAGACGCAGCGTCTAGTCATATAGCGAAAGTAACATCAGAATCAATACATGGCAATTTATTTATTCTGATCTATCTTTATGAAGAATATATATAAATTTGCAGCAATTATATTGACTTGCCTAATCATTATTACTTAATTCGTTTACAAAAATTTAATTAAACTTTAAAGAATGAAACCTCATACTAAAGTAAGGTTTACCCAAGCGCAAGCGTTAACTCCGCAAAACATGACGTCACCAAACGCCGAAGAAAAAACTGATCTGTTTTCTTAAAACGTTCGGCGTTCTTTCTTCTTCCCATAATGCATCTGTACCATGATCCGTATTCTGTCGAAAGAAAATAGAGGAATTGAAAGTGCGCATTGGTCTAAAACTTAAACATAGTTGATGTCTCAAAACGCACACACTTCGGGTCTCGGCGTTCATTTTGTGGCACATTAAAGGCTGGGTCTCACAGGCGTAAAACGCGAAGTCAGTACGCTGACGTAAATGCGTCGCTGTCAAAACGCACACACTTCGGGTCTCGGCGTTCATTTTGCGGCACATTAAAGGCTGGGTCTCACAGGCGTAAAACGCGAAGTTAGTACGCTGACGTAAATGCGTCGCGCACGAAACGTCGAGCGTACTGATGTTCAGATCGAAAGCGTACGACTCGACGTAAATAAACGACATCGTTTAGCTATTGGCTAATTTCTGTGATATCATTTAAAGTTAGCTGATTCAACATGGATAGCTCATCATCATAATCGTACATTTTTTTATCGTAAAGGAATCGATATTTTATCGTTTCTTCCAGAAATGCTTCATTATTGAACGCGTATAAGTATCTTCTCTACTTTCCACATTGAATTATGAAATAAAACAATCTCTCTTCTGATTGGACGAACAGCCAACCTACTCTTGGCGCAGCGCATAAAGTTGAAGAAAAGTCATCTCCGGCGTACTCTTGTACGCAGCGTAGAAAGTTGAACAAATATGAACTTCGGCGTAAAGACGCAGTGTCTAGTCATATAGCGAAAGTAACATCAGCATCAATACACATGACGTATTTACATCGCGTTTTACGCCTGCGAGACCCAGCCTTTAGTAGAATTATTTTTCCTATTAACTAAACACCGACGTAAAGTTGAAAACGACGTAAGTCGAGGTATGATTGTGTTTATAATTTGTTCATTTATTGTAAATAGTAGTATGTATCTATACGAAATAAATGTGAAATATATAATAATTTTTGAAACTATTAAAATTATCCGAAAAAACTGATTGCGGAATCTCAACTATTTGAGATTTTCGTAAATGGAACATAGTAACATGAATCTTGACCACTCTGCTATATAATAATGTCCGCGCAATTCTCGGTTGAAATTCTATTTTGAAAGCATGCTTCACCTCAATGTAAATGATTTTATTTTAAACTTGTCAGAAATATTTCACCTTAAATGCTTTGCACATTGAACCCACGATACCTACGCGTATTTTGTAAACTGTCATTAGAGAAAATTTATCAACTTGAACTCCAGATGAGCAATACTGGTGATGAGAGTATTTGGAGGACTGGTTGACAGAAGTGGCCGAAATGCAGCCATTTTAAATCCTATTTATATATACTTGAATTTAGCCATAACTGGCGCACTCTTTGCAAGCAGTTCTGACACTTGTAATTATACTATGCTGTACTTGAATCTAGCCATAACTGGCGCACTCTTTGCAAGCAGTTCTGACACTTGTAATTATACTATGCTGTATTCGATGAGAAAATACAGCAGTCACAACACAGAATAATTATTTTATGATTCGTTGTTTTACAATGTTTTTCTTGGCACATTATTTCGAAATTGCACGAATTTCTGGATATTTGATCATTACGTAATGTCATTTTTCAAATTTTCTCGAAAGACATCGTGCATGTCCATATCGTGTGTCGAGAATTATCGGATATATTAACCAAATTTGGTGTGCTGTTCTATATTGTCGATAGTTTTAAAAAAAAATTGTTTGCCAAATTTTTGAACAAAAGTGCGAGCATTATTGCGATATTATTTTATTTTTAAGCTGCAATTTTTAATTGTGGCACAGCTTCAGAATTCAGTTGATTCGAAATAAATACATTTTCTCAAATTTTTTTTCTTCTTCAAAGTTGCGTCAGAATTATATTGCTAAAGAATAATAATCAATGTGCCAATCGATATAACGCAATGAATATGATCGCCATTTTTAATTATATTAGCGATTTTTTAAAGCGATAATTGGGATAACCTCCTGGAAACTTGAATTATTTGATTATCCATCTACTTGTCAATACTCTAGAAATGGCCCAAAACCCTGGTATTATTTATTTAGAATGTACTCGCGTCCCGAATTCAATTTTGGATCCTGTGTTTAAATCAATCTTGTGAATAAGCGTTAGCATTCAAAATATTTATTTAATAAATTTTATTGATTTTCAGCAATGACAGATTTTTGATGCTTTCAGTCAAGATACTGTATTTAGAAATTACTCACGAAAAAGCGAGACAGGTACATTATTTTGCTTTCTCTGCTTTCTTCACAGAATTTTGGTGATTAATTTCTCCGAATCTTCACGAAGAAAATGAGACGGGAGATTACTTAGCGCATCATAGACTGCCTAAAACTGCTAATAAATCAACTATTTTGAAGAAAAAATCAATCAAAGAATTTTTATCGAGAGAATTTGTAGCCAACTAGGTAATCTAAAAATCAAAGATTGATCCCGAAAACATCAAGTGTGAAAAATTACTGTCACTAACACTCACAGTGGCAGCCATCAAACTCGAAAAATTACTGCCAGTACGATAAATTTGGGGACAGAAATCCGCTGAAACTCAATTCGGTAGTTTTGATTTTTAATTAAATTTTTAGGAAGTTTATGTATTACCATTGATCACAAAAGTTAAATTAAAAATTTTTTCATTTCAATAATAATTATGATAGTGCTACTAGATCGTAAAAAGAGCGCGAACTGCATACTTATTCAAGAGAAATCTAACACATTTTCCTCATAAATATCTATTATAAAATTAAAAAGCAAACATGAGGAGCAAGCTACACTGCTAATGATCTTTGAAAGAAAATATAAATACAAACTGTTAGTTAACAAAGTAAGAATTTTCAAAAAGGTACAAAAATCGAATACAAGTGGACAATTACAAAATAGCATTAATAATGGAATTCGTGATTATGCCCTCGATAAAATAATTTTAACTAACAAAGTAAGAATTTTCAAAAAGGTACAAAATACAAAAATCGAATACAAGTTGTCAATTACAAAATAGCATTAATAATGGAATTCGTGATTATGCCCTCGATAAAATAATTTTAATTTGCCACACGCTGCATGTACAAAATTATTTTTTCTGAGGGAAGGAAATCTGAAGACATCATACAGCAATTGGCAAAGGGAGAAAATGCTTATTATAAGGAACTCTTTTTTTACTGTATTGACAGCTTTATCTAACTGCTCATTTTAATGATTAAAAAAAGAACTAAATTTAAAATAGTTTGAGTACAAACATGATTTCCTTTGTGTATTATCAGAATTATATAAATAAGAATTTTCATATCATTGAAAGGCGTGTAATGGCTGTTTATGTAGTTTTCTTATGTGGAATATAGAAGAAAAAATATAATTAATATTCCTGATTGTTTATTTTCTGTAAGTTTTTGTAATATACATACTATAACATGGAAATAAATTTTTATACAGTATAAATAAAAAATCTTTAACACTTGAAATCAGTTTGATTTCATTTTACATTAATATATTAAAAAAAACAGAGTTATAGAATATCACATGTTCCTTGAATATTGAAACTCATTAAAAATAATAATTCATTTCTCGTCTAATATTTTTGTACAAAAGAATATGCCAAAGCAAACTATGCAAAGTTTTAGCAGCTTTGTATTTAATAACAACATCCTGAACAAATTTTGATTACTCCTTTCATTTTTATCTGTTGAATTTCCCATATTTTTCATCAAATAAGTTCTACTAATACGTAAACAATGCCACTTAATGTAACTCGTGCAAAACAGGTTAAATGTTTCGATACATTCAGCTCAGATCGTCTTATCTGTTAGGTAGGCCTGTATTTAAAATTGGTAAATCCGACTTAATGTGCTAAGTCTGATAATTGTAATTTTATGAGTCGATGATGTTTTTATCCTCTAGAAAAGAGAATCGAAATGAAAGGATGTCTAGGACCTACAAATATCTTAAGAAAACTTAAGTTTCATCCCTATTTCGCAAACAAATTATACTAAAACACTACAGAAACATAAAATGGCATATATTAATTAATTGGTAGAAATAAAAAAAAATTTATTTAAATGTTAAATTAAAAGATTAAAGTCATATATTCGGCCTATTGAAATCAATAATAATAATAATCGTCAGCTCTGTTCCTGATGATACCTGCCACCTGTCCTGTATAATACAACGATTTAGAGCGAGAAGTCATATATTCGGCCTATTGAAATCAATAATAATAATAGTCAGCTCTGTTCCTGATGATACCTGCCACCTGTCCTGTATAATACAACGATTTAGAGCGAAGAATAGTTGCCCTGTTAAAACAACAATTGCATTTTTAATTAATATTCATTAACACACGCCACTTTAAACTGGAGTAAAAAGGAAAATAAAAAGGTCAAAAAGATTGATTTGCCATTAAAAAAAAGATACTTACACAAAAATGACATTCCCTTTTGTTTTATTTTCAGGAGGAGCCCAAATTAATATAACGTGTTTTTTATCTCTTCCATCGGTATGAGTTATAGCAGCACAAGGCAGAGTTCCAGTGCCTTTTCCTTTTATCCAATTTCCTATACGTTCTCCCGTGTGAGGATCAATAGCCGTTACCAGAAATCCTTTAAAGGGAGCTCCGTAAATTTCCACTGAAAACAAAAAAAAAAACAAAAATATTGAGTAACAATATATATATTTTTGCCATTTTGTTCCTAATGCAATTCAAGTTTCCAGGAAAACAATTGAAAATCCGGACGTGTCATTCTTTAAAACAGCATTTAAGCGATAAAATGTTTTATTGTTTAACGGTAAATCTTGTTTAAATTATTTATTGTCGACGTGTTACGGTGCAGAACATCTCCTCCCAAAATGTTCCACTTCGAAATCCATTAGCAAAATATCCATTTTTTTTTAAATTTACAATTCATAAATTGTATTTTTTTTGTGTGTGAGATGACAAATCTCGTTTATTATATACTGTATACTAAAACAAAACTATCAACAACTTCGTTTACAATTCATAAATTGTATTTTTTTTTTGTGAGAGAGATGACAAATCTCGTTTATTATATACTGTATACTAAAACAAAACTATCAACAACTTCGATACATGACATACTTTAAGAGAGACTTAAAAATGACCCAGTTTAAAGAGGCCCTTTCTCTTTCTACAACCTGACGATAGGATTACGGCACTTCCCCATTGTACAAACTATCAATCGCATCTTAAAACAAGCCCTAGTTCTATTTTTCTTATTTAAAATGACAGTTCTAGGCCCCAGGGTGTAATTATATCAATCTTTCAAAAAAAAATTATGCAATTACTGGTCAGTGTGGTCGTATTAAACGTTATATCAATCGGATTCTTCTTTCATTTTAAACTGGAACGTTTAAAGTAATTAAATTTATAACGGGACGATTCGAATTTGGGCCATGTCTTAACATTCTTCAGCGTGTTAATGATAAAAAATACCAGTGCAAAAATGAGAGCAGATTCATTAACTGCTCTAAAATATTTTAAAGATTAATATTTAGAAGAAAGGTATTCGGGAGGAGTTTAAAAAAAAAAAAATCAGATTTACTTCATTAACTTGAGAAGAACGTTTAGAGAGAACAATAGCAGGTCAAATGATCTTTGTTTTCTGCATACCGGAAACACCTTCCACCTTTTTTTTCCCTCTGGAATTTTACCTGTTAAAAAAAATCTGAATACAAATATTAAATATTTTAACTTACCTTTAATAGGATTTGGATTATTATAAGAATATTTATCATCAGAAGCCACGAAGACGTAAGGTGATTCCGCTACAGGACTAGGAGACGTTCCTGCATGCCTGGGTAGTAGAGAATCGCACGCTTCTGCTGGTGCACCGTCAGGAAAGCTGAAAGTATATTTAAAACACGCAAAAAGTAACGCTGCAGCTGTTAATCCTCGGAAGGAACCCATGGTTTCAGAGTGCAGACTGCTGCTGTGGCGTGTGCGTGTCCCGTTTTGCACTTTGCCGCTCGACTGAGTGACCAATGATGTAAGATTCTTCCTCCAGTCTTCTCCAACCCGATCCTTTCGCCTATTTTCCCCTCCCCCACTTCGAAAACGTGCAGTCGAGTTTCGATTAGTTAAGTCGTCAATGAGGTGGATTAATACGCGATGTGAATAAAGCGAGACGAGTCATTATCTACCTTTTTTAATTGTCTACATCGACAGTTTCGTAAGAACAAAAAATAATCAATTGTTTGTGTGGAAGATATTATTAATCAGCTCTTGACGTCAGCGGTTTTAAAGGAATTAGAGTCTGGTATGACCGATTTTAAACTTCTATAAATAGAAGAAATTTAACTGTTGTAATATTTTGTTTTCTGTTTAAAAATTTCCTGACTCCTACGCTATCAGGTAATTAAACGACGACTTATTTTTAGCTTTATTTTATGCATTAAATCGCCGAAAACAACAACAAATTTTATAGAAAAAGTTGCACTTTCATTGGAAATTTAACACTATTGTGTAATATTGGATACTCCTATACATTTACACTGAAATATTTGTGCTAGTTTAAGGAGCAAACAAACAAGAGAGAGGTGATGATATTAGACAATTTTATTTCTAGGAAATACTTCTGTTCTGATCACATTCATTCTGACACTTTGATGAAGATTTGTTTATGGATACTATACACTAGCCAACTGACAAGAAAAAAAAATAAAATCACAAGGTGGAATTAAAGCTCCATATCGTCTATCATACAAGGAAAAACATCTTTATCTATTCTACATTATAAAAATCATCATAAATCAGGATTCTGTAACAAAAATTATTTGGGTCGGATATATTCTAATTTTTAGTAATTGGTGAAAATGAATTTTATATATTCACTTCGACCAATCAGAGAAGCAAAACTTTCTTCACCATTAACATCAATATCATTTATACATTTTTATATATATATATATTTTTGTTTAATTATTTAAACGTATGATATCCATTCACCATTTTGACAATTTTCAAAACTTGCACACAGAAGAACAGTAAATTATTTTCAATTTGGAAAACTGTTACACAGTAGATCAAAAAAAAAAAATCAATCACTGTGTTCAAATACTGTTAGCTATCAAAAATTTAAAGTGATATAACAACAGAAAATTTCTTTATACTTTTCCTATTAAAAAAAATCAAGTGTAACTAAACAAGTGGTTTCTGAGTAAATACAAACACACAATCGTCCACTCTCTAAAATACATTGACATATAGATATATTAAACATTGTTTTGTCATAAGAAAAATTTCCATAAATATATCACCGATACAGAAATCTAATGGGATATTGTATATGCTAACCATAGTTATCTTTTTTCTTTTTGATAAAATATGATTTATTAATGATATAACAATGTATCGATAAGGGTGTAGGGAATAAACTTCATTTTCTAGACACGGAACACATCTACATGCTAACTGTACACCATTTTCTAATTCTCCCCTTTAAAAATAACAGCAATATGATTTACAAGTTGAATTAATAACAATAAAGCTTTGTATTTACAATTCTAAAAATGCCAGTTGTATATATATTGCACATAATACCTGGCAGGAGTTCCAATCATAGCACAGTTGTGAAATAATGTGATTATGTGAGTGCATAATTCTGCCTGGAAAATTACAAAATGAAAAAAATATATAAATATATATATATAATAGATAGATGGACAGAAACAATGTGGTTTAATATCACAGAAATAATGTATATATTTGACCTACTGTGTAATAGAAATCCTTTGGAATAAAGTTTTGAAAATAAGAATTATTTGCTTGCTATACAAAAAATATTTTTAATCAAAACAACACATCTAGGAAATCTTTTTGTGCAAAAAACATGACAAAATTCACCATCCAGTGAGTTGTTTTGGCCTTTAATTTTTCTCAAAACATGAGCACAAGTTTCTTCTATTTTGTTGTATAAAATACTTTAAACAATATGATCGGTTATATATATATAACAATTAGAGAAAATTTTGAAATATTCTTTAATAACCAAAAATAATAAAATCGAAAAATTAAAAAAAAAAAAAAAATTACAAATTTCAATAATTATTGGTTACCAGAACACGAAGTAAAAAATTTACCATATTCAAAGCAATAATTTAAAAGCCATTTTTTTTTTGTTTAACATGAAAAATGATTTAATACAACTCTTAGAATCTGTAAACACGATTCTCTGCATACAACTAGAGTAGAAAATTTTTTTCACTATCTATCCTTTTACATATCATACATATTTGGAACAGTACAGTAAATCCACACTACTGTACAAAAAGCATTTTATGTATATTACTAAATTACAGTGAGCCTTAACTATCTATTATTTAGTGGAGAGATACATAGAATGAAATTACTACTGAAGGAACATATACTATTTTTATTATATACTGCTTCAATTTTATACTGAAGCAATTAGGTTAAAGTGAAACATTTATAGAATCTAAAAAGTCCAGAAGAAAAATTAATTAAATGTTTTAGAAGAACATGAATCAATGAATTTATCAGTATGAATCAAGATCAATGAATTTATCAGTATTTTTTTAATATTAAATTCAATTTCTAGAAATATGATAACTTCTTCTTCTGTAATAAATTTTTTAGTGATTTTTGAATAATCAAGATGCGTTCGGATTTTTACAGATTTTAAAAATGTGTAATAACTGAGAAATATAAATTTACAACCAGTGTATCAATTCTTTTGAAGAAATAATCACTAAATAATAAATCATGTATACAGTTTCTTTGTGAGAGTAGATTTGTTCTCTGAAAGAAGTGGATTTCTAAAATTTACATCATAAATATTTACTCACATTATACATTAACTATAATTTTTTTTTTGTAAATTAAGATATAAATGGATATGTCACATGGAGAAACCAAGGATTCAATTTATTGTTCCCTGCAGCAGAAGACTGGTCCGTTGACCACGAAAGACAATCAAAGCATTCATTCCAATCTAATGCTCACATGTGGAATCCATTCTTATCCTTCTGGAAAAAAACCATATCCTCATTAAGAAACTTTAATTTAATAGTCATAAAATGCATCTATTATAAATAAATTTTAAAAAAGTTTTCCAGAAATTATCAACAATTCTACTAATCATATGGAAAATATTAAAGAAATAATATTTTATTTCAAAATAGTTTTTCACTAAAAGAAGTTAATAATCAGATTAATGTTATTTTATTTAAATTAGGTAGGAATAATAATTTAACCTTCCTGTTACATTTTCCAAATTAACTAACATTTTTTTTGTGTGGGAACAACAACAACAACAACAACAACAACATTTCTTCACACAAATTCCCACATACAACACACTTTTTTGTAAGTTGAAAATTTCAATCCTCATTAGATTTTCTAAAATTACTCAAGATTTTGCTCACAATCTACAGATAAAATATTTTTATATTACTTTTAAATTTCAGAGAAAAATGCCACTACCCAAATACACACTAATTAGGAGAATTACCCTCAAATGGAACCAAATTCTACAGCCAAACTTCTCCTAGTGAAATAAGTCTGAATTAAATTTTTAAATCAAGGCTATGGTGCCATCATCTATTGAGTTAATAATTAATTAAATTTAAAAATTAATTAATTATTAACTCAAAATTATTCAGGAAAATTAATTTAAAAATTATAGTATAATTATTAATTACTAGATGATGCAACCTTAGTTTAAAATTCTAAATTTAATTAATTATTAATTCAATAAATGGTGGCACCATAGCCTTGATTTAAAAATTGTTAGAAAAATTTAATTCAGACTTATTCCACTAGGAGAGATTTGGCTGTAGTACTTAGTTTGAATGACACTACCTTTCACTGAAGAAATGTTTAAAAAACTTATATTATAGATTCACTGTTCATAAATACTACTTTTCGCATAGAGTAAGCATCATTTAAGGGAATATTTGGCTGTAGTACTTAGTTCGAATGACACTATCTTTCACTGAAGAAATGTTTAAAAAACTTATAGATTCACTGTTCATAAATACTACTTTTCGCATAGAGTAAGCATCATTTAAGGGAATTTTCAAATTATGTTACTCTAAAGGTAGGGTACACAATAGAGAAAATAAATGAAACCATCAAGCTTTGAATTTGAACCAGAGCTTTTTTGAATTTTTATATTGCATTTTGTGTTACATTAAAACCAATATTTATCATATAAATATAATTATTGATTTCTTATAGCATTTTTTCAGTAAATATAATTATTGAAAAAAATTTAATTTGTATTTTTTTAAATAATTTTAATTTAAAATTTATTCAAATAAGGAAATAAACTAAAACAAATTTTCTGCAAAATAACGATGACGACGTTCATAGGAATAGGAAGATTAATCTTGAATTTATGAAAATTTTTTAAACTATGTTCTGATGAAAGATTTTTGATACACATTTAATATAAATTAAGTAAAAAAAATATCTAATATCACTTTTTATCTTTGTCATATATTAAACAGCAAAGGTGTTATGACTACATTATAAGCTACTGATATCCATAGTAAGATTGGCTAGTAGATGAAGGATGGGAATCAACAAGCTAGGTCTGAACTCCTGAAAAAAGTTTGTAGATATACAATCTAAATTAGTCTTGAAAACCACAGTTGGAGGGACAAGATCAGCTGTCAAGATATTATAAATTGTTGCCAATATTTAATGATTTCAATTTTGGTTAAATGATTATGAAAATCAATGATTGTCTACAATTAAAATTATTTATTATATAAAAAGTGAATCACAGCCAAGTTCATTATTCAAACTGTAAAAATTTATATACTGTAATTGAAACTAATTAGAGGAATTATTAAAGATTCCAAAGCATTTACATGCAATTCTAAAAACTTAAAACACTTTTATTAAGAGTAGCATTTTCAGCAATTAAATGCCATCTTCAACTCATATAATATATAACATTTCTAATTTTTACTTTTGTTGTGTTTCTTAATAATGTTTATAGAAAATTAAAAAAGTTTTTTTTTAATCCTGATGCCTTTTCAATTTAAAAAAAAAATATGTTCTCTGTGTACTAGAATAAAATACTCACTTGTAACTGCAATTAGTTGTTCTTTCTTTTTTAAAAGTTCAACTCATATATTTAAACTTTTAAAAAAGAAAGAACAACTAATTGTGGTGAGTGGGTGTGACTAATATGCCTGAGTGTTCTATTCTAGAACAGAGAATATACATTTTTTAAATTGAAAAGGCATCAGGATTTAAAAAACAAACACTTTTTTACATTTTCTTTTACGCCTGAGTGTTCTATTCTAGAACAGAGAACATACTTTTTTTTAAATTGAAAAGGCATCAGGATTTAAAAAACAAACACTTTTTTACATTTTCTTTAAACATAATTAAGAAACATAACAAAAGTAAAAATTAAAAACATATTATATATTATGAGTTGAAGATGGCATTTAATTGCCGAAAATGTTACTCTTAATAAAAGTGTTTTAAAATTTTATAGGACTGCTTGTTAGTGCTTTGGAGTCTTTAATAATTATATGAATATATATTATGAGTTGAAGATGGCATTTAATTGCCGAAAATGTTACCTTTAATAAAGGTGTTTTAAAATTTTATAGGACTGCTTGTTAGTGCTTTGGAGTCTTTAATAATTATATGCCAAAAAAAGCACTATTGATGCATTTTCATTAATTAGAGGAATAACATTAAGCCAAATATTTCCAGCCAGATTAACCCATCTTGTAATAATTTCAAACTAAATTAATTTTAATGATTAATTTTCAATTCAAGGCTATGGTACAACCATCTGTCGAGTTAATAATTAGACTGTAATTTTTATATTAATTTTCCCAAAATAAAATTTTGCTACTGCACCAGAATCAAACCAGAATCTTTTAGATGCTATACCAAAGATCCTGGTTTGATTCTGGTTGGGCATTGTTTGTACATGTTTGTATTTTGATCTCTTAGGATCAAACTGTCTGCATACAAACTCCATGGGTAATATAGTGCTACCATTGATCAATATCACCCCAGGGATGAGACATTTCAGAGTGGCAATGAACACAACTCTGAAGATTTAAATGAAGTATGTTCATTAATTTGGGATGACATCATAGTCACACATAATATGACTACAGTGCTACCATTGATCAATATCACCCCAGGGATGAGACATTTCAAAGTGGCAATGAACACAACTCTGATGATTTAAATGAAGTATGTTCATTAATTTGGGATGACATCATAGTCACACATAATATGATGTCTTTATGATAAACAATGAGTGGCATCATAAAAACATTGATTCATGGAATCATGACTTAACAATGGATGATATCACGATGTTACAGTGCCACAATGATATAATATATTGGTTAAATTAACGTTAAAACTAGTTACAAAAAGCATATGGATTCCAAATGCTATATAATATATAAATTATATGGCAAAAATGATATTTTTGCATAGTTCATTGTCAGCCTGTGAACTCCATCCTTCAACCCAACATAGATTTTTTCCAGTCTATGGTGGGCTCTAAAAGTGGCCACTGCCAAAAGTATCCTATGTGATTCAGTATCTTAACTGACAGTAATCTAAGCTATATATTTAATTTAAAATTTTTTCATTACTAGCCAGGTTGCCAATGTCACAATGGTATAATAGTTGTTACAAACTGGATTATATGCCTGAAAGACCGAAGCAAATGCTATGTATTCTGACTATTGGCTCTGAGATATATAGGTAGGCCTCGATTAGTGCGAATATTGGTTCCACAAATTTCTCGCACTATTCTAATTCGCACTATTCGAAGTATTAATTATATGTAAAATAGGGTAATTGGTTCTTGCTTTATGAGATTCCAGCCATTAGCTAACCTCATTCTAATTCGCACTATTCAAAGTATTAACTATATGTAAAATAGGGTAATTGGTTCTTGCTTTATGAGATTCCAGCCATTAGCTAACCTCACGATGAATAACACAATACTAACTTAAAACTAATTGTTTAAGAAATATTTATTTTCATATTTTACATCGTTGTTCATCATCTAAATTAATAACTTACCAGGAGTTGCGTCTCATACCATCATCAAACCAACCGCCAAATCGAAACCAAAAGGGCAAATCGAAAGTGGAAGTGGAACACTGCTTTTATGTCACTTAATCACATCCATTTTTTGCTCTAACCTCTTTAGAAGACATTCTAACAGATTTATTTAATAGATGTTTAAAATAAAAAAATGTACCAGAAGATTGGAAGAACACAACAGTTATTCTTTTGCACAAGAAAGGGGAAAAGGAGAATATCTCTAATTACAGACCCATCAGTCTTTTATCTGTATTGTATAAAGTTTTTATTCACATTTTGGCAGATAGATTAAAACGATCACTGGATGAAGCACAGTCAAGAGAACAAGCAGGATTCAGGGCAGGATATAGTACCATGGATCACATTTTTGTATTGCGAAAAATTATGGAAAGAACAAATGAGTATGAAATTCCACTTTGTTTAGTGTTCATTGATTATGAAAAAGCTTTTGATAGCATTATGACCTGCTGTGCTAAATGCTTTGGCTAATACTGATATTGATTCAGGCTATATTGATATTTTCAGCAAAATTTACAGTCAAGCATCAGCACGAATTAGACTGCATAAATATAATGAGAAAATTAAAATAGGAAAAGGTGTTAGACAAGGTGATACTATTTCACTAAAACTGTTTTCTGCAGTCCTTGAAGAAGTAATCAAAAAAATGGATTGGGATAAAACTGGTTTCAAAATAGATGGAGAATATCTAAATCATCTACGATTTGCTGATGACGTAGTCTTGTTAGCTTCAAATCCAAATGAACTACAGAATATGATACAAATCTTGGCCACAGAAAGCAAGAAAGTAGGACTTAGAATAAACATAAGTAAAACTAAGGTCATGTACAATAAGTTTGCTGATCAACAGAAGATAAAACTAGATAACATAGTTCTATAGGAAGTCAGTGGCTATATTTACCTTGGACAACTGCTCACTCTAGATGGTGACCTTATGCCAGAAATAAACAAGAGAATTAAATTAACTTGGAGTGCTTTTGGTAGAAAAAACTCAATTTTAAAAGGAAAAATGCCACTTTGCTTGAAAAGAAAAATATTTGATCTTGTGTATTCTGCTATTTTAACTTATGGATCAGAAACTTGGACACTAACAAAAAGAGCTATTCAAAGGCTGCAAACAACATAAAGGAGTATGGAAAGATGCATGCTGGGAATAACTAGAAGAGACAGAAAACGTAATACTTGGGTAAGAAGTCAAACAAAAGTTATAGATGTAATCCAAAAGATAAAAAAGCAGAAGTGGATATGGGCTGGACATATAAGAAGAATAAATGATAACAGATGGACAACTAAAGTACTTCACTGGATACCAAGGGATAAAAAAACGACCAAGAAAGAGACCACATTACAGATGGAGAGATGAGATTGTTAATTTTACATCAAAGTGTTGGATCAGAGAGGCTGTAGACAGGAAGAACTAGAAATTGCTTGGAGAGACCTTCATCCTGCAGTGGATAGATAACTGTTGATTATGATGATGATGATGATGATGATATTACTTTTAAAGTGATTTTTGCTTAATTTCCAAAATATAGTTCATAAATTTTATGTCATGAAATTTCCCACTTTTTGTTATTTTAATTAATAATTTAATTATACGGTTCTGTTAGCATCCTCTTATAGTTATTCATCTTTTACTTCGATTATCTCTAGCCATTCCAATATATTTTCAACTTCATCTTCCACACTCTCATTGCCAAATCAGATGATTTCTCATTAATAAAATGAGAAATCAATTCAGCATATAACTATCAGAAATGCAAATCTGGTGTTTCCAGTAAGTACATAATAATCAATGAAAATAATAAAAAATGATAAATTCAATTAATCAAAACTTAATACAATGACATTACATCATTTAACATCATTTAGCCACCAAGCTTACCATACAAAAGAAAATGACATTACATCATTTAACATCAGGACTAGGTTCTGGAAAATTGTGACATTAATTGAAATTGGAAATTCCATTAACCTAGCATATAAATTTTCCAAGGGGTGAGATTCCTAATTCAATTTTGGGTGTTCTGAATGAAAAGACAAAGCATTTGCTCGCAGTCAATCCAGTCAATGTCCTGTGTGCTGTATATTTTAATTAATACATTGTTCAAAGATAATATTATATATTTGAGTTAGTGCTCATATAAAATACGGTTAACTTATTTTCTATAATTATAGATTTCTACCTTGTTTTTTTATGGAAGGAAATTAAGAAAATAGGGCTTTATTTCATTTCACTGCCTTAAACTCTGATTTTTTTTAATTAATTAGTTTATTACTGGAGATATAATAGTGAAACAGATTAAGTGAGAGAACATTAAATGAAGACCCACTGTAATATAAATAATAGATTAGCATAACAAAAAGTTTATCTAATTTGCTTCGACATGTCCTTGTCTCAGCATTCTGTGTATTCATCCACTGTGCATCTTACTGAAGATTTCATTAGTTTATTTTTCTATTCTTTCACAGGTTATCTGCACATCTTTACTTTTTAAATCTTCCTACATTCCACTACTTTTTCTGCATCACATTCAGGCTAATTTTAATTCCTTTAGTGGAATTATGTTGACCACTTTCTTTCCTTTCATTTTATCTTTTTATATTGTTATTATTTCCACTGTTCTAGCTTCTTTATTATGTACGTCAACATTTTTGGTCTATCTTCCCTATTTCTAGGTCATAGAAATTGGCCCTATGTGCTAGCACAGTGCTTAATGCATCTTTTTCTGCATCCTTTTATCCTCATTTACTCTTATTTCTAAAACTTCTGTTTGTACTACCAATATATATTTTTTCTACATCTAAATCTTTATAATTTCCATATTATCCAGTAAATGCCTTTCTTCTTTCATTGATTCTATTTTATCTTTGTTGTTCCATATTATATTAAATATTTTATTTCACATATAATATTTAATATAAGGAATGACATGAAAAGGAATATTTAATATGATATATACAGTTTACATATGTCAGGATGGCCCCAAGTTGCTTTTTCTATAAATTTTCTTAACTTATATACTGGCTTGGATTATTTTATACTTCTGTTCATTTCTTTTATCAAACCATCCAATCCTTTCCTTTTTTTAGATTTTCTTTCACAAATCCAACACTGTCCTCTTATTATAGCCATACTGTCTTGTCTGTTCTGTAATCCATTTTAATCCTCTGTCTCTATCTTTTATCTTATTACAGTGTGTATTGACCCTTCTCAGTCGTGCCTTTAATATATAATGATATTTAAAAAAAAGAAAGGAAAGAGTGTGATCGATATAACTTTAGAGAAATCAAAATTAGCCTGGAAGTGGTAAGCAAAAAGAGTGGAATATAAAAATGTAGATGGCTCTGTTACACAGGATCAGTAACAAAAAGACAGGCATTAGGCCTTAACCTTTTGCGCTCCAACTCCTAGCTATGCTAGACACGCCTTGCTCCGTCTTGCGCTCCAACTCCTAGCTATGCTAGACAAAGTTTAAGACCCAAAAACTTCGTAATTTTTACGTAAATCGAAAAAAAATGGTTAAAATCTCAAATTCTATCATATTTTCCGTATTTCTATCGTATTATTCAAAAATTTGATTTTCCGTCGATATTTCAATAAATTTTTAATTACCCCTTTAATTCGAACCCAATCCGAATTAATTAATATAATTGTGATCTTTCGACCCCCAAAAATTCAAGAATTGATTGTCCGAATTTGTCCGACTTGCTCTATCATGTTCCACATATCCTTCAGATTTTATCCTTACTTTTTTTTTACAGATATCTTTATCCAGTAAATTAAAATTTGGGAAAGTTTGGCCCCTTATAAATAATACGATTTTAGCGCTTTCTCACACATAAAATTCGATAAATTAGTTTTATTTAAAAATTTATAAATTTTAACTTATCAGCGAAACAAAGCGACCTATACCACACTTGACGATCGACGCGGAAGTCGGCGTCCTAGATTCTGGCGGGAAATATCTAACGGTTTTTCGAAATCAGCTGATTGTTTGTTTATATTAGTTATATTTTAAATGTAACACAAAAATTTAAACAATACAATTATTTTTGTGTTATCTGCAGTCGAAACAAGTAACTAGTACACCAGGGGTGCATATTTACTGTCAAACAACGTCCATCCAAGGTCAATTGTTGACCTCAAGGCCATCGGACTGTATACATTTTTGAAGAAGGGGTGATCGGTGAAACGACGTCCCCTTTGTTTGAAAATGCTATTATTATTATATTTTAACTATTTTTTGAAAAATTAATGACTTAGAATGACGAAATACAGAGAAATAATTCACCATCCGCCATTTTTAAAAGGCTCTGAGACTAATCTTGAGTAAAAAACTATAAAAAACGATAATTTATCAAAAATCAGTGCTAAATCTGGCATACAGATGGCAGGATGATAGCTACGTGTACAAATTACAGCAATATTTATTAAAATAACAAAATTTTCAACAAAGTCGACATTCTCATATGTACTAATACTTCTTATAAAATAAAAAGTATTAATCCGGCATTATTTTAAGAAAATAGGAACAAAAATGGCTAATAAACAATTATTTTAAACATTTGTGTAGTGGAATACCGTATTTCATCCGCGAGAGGGATAATACGATTGTTTGTTTATACGAGGTCAGGACGCGTATTAAATTACAATCTGCCGGATCATTTTTCAATCATAAATTGTTTTCGTTTAACGGAAAAATTTTTTAGAATTATGAAGTATTTGGTATTATTAGATGTGGAATATCACCAGGAATGTAAATATATCAACATTTTTTTTATCCGATGCCGAAATTATGAATAATTTGAAAAAATTATGCATTGTTTACATATGCAAATTAGGCCTAATTCTTTCGTATTTTTTTTCTTTTGGTTCTATAAGTAAAATTAAAAAACGATATCAGGACAGAGTATATGGACAACAAAATATAATTTTTTCATGCTAAAAACTTAAAAACTAAAAAAGTTATGGCAAAATATCGAATATTAAGTATCATATTTCATAACCCTTTCAAGCGTAAAACGGAATTTTTTTTTAATCGAGGAGCGCAAAAGGTTAAGCAATAAATGGCACATTGCAGGTAAGGATGAGTAATGAGAGGATTCAAACAACAGAGACTAGACTACATTGAAATAAAATTCAATTGTTTCATTTATTTAGAGAGACTTGTACAAACCACAATTAACAACCCATGACATTTGAGAGATTGATATCTGTATTATTCCAAGTTGGACGCAAATGATGATGACAGGAATATTGGCCATCGATCAACAGATCAGCAAGACAATGTCATATAAAGTCTTTAGTCCAGCACGCACGCACGCACGCGCACACACGCACAGTCTTTAGTCTCTCTATAGAAATTTTGGCAAACAGACACCAAGAATTCACAGATGAAAAGAAAGTGACACACAGGTTGAAATCGAATAATAATGGGAGAGTTGAGTAGATTCAACAGGGTTCCAAACCTAACACGGAATCTTGGCGTTACCCTGGAGTTGTTTTAATCTAAAGATTATCGTTGAAGAAAAACAAAAGTTGTAGCAGAGAGGAGAGCAGAGTTCCAAGAAGGCAAAGTGATGAGACGGCTGATGAGTGAGTAAAAAGAGCAAGCCCCAATCGAGGGCAGCAATTGCTCTTAAATACTCGTGCCCTTTTTCTGATCTTTTTCCTGGGAAGAAAAATAAGATGTTTATTTTCTTGCAATGTTCTCCGAGCTAACTGTCAACTATCCATTGGACACCTGCAAGTATCTCCCCAAGATTTACTGTTATTGGGGACGAGAGTCCACCTGATGATTGAAATACGATGCGCTATGTCACAGTAATTCGATATATTTGTTTTAACAAGCAGTTTCTCCTCCATTCAAATTCCTTTCTATATCTCCTATATCTCTTGCTTGTTTTAATTACGTCTTAACTATAACTATATCCACTTTAACTATATCCATAATTCCGATCCCCCACAGTAATATTTAAAAAATAAAGGTGCACAGATAACCTGTAAAAGGATAGAAAAAATAAGCTAATGAAATGTTCAGTGAAAGTGCATGATGGATGAACATGCAGGCTACAGAGACAAGGATGTGTTGAAACAAATTAAATAAACATTTTATTACGTAAATCCATTATTTACAATATTAAATGTTGAGTTAATGGAATTGTTATTATTTTTATATGTATATTTATGTTAATAACAGGACAAATAATGAATTATATTAATGTAAATATAATTGTATGTTTAATTGAGATTGTAGTGCTACAGCATAATGTTAATATTGAATACATGGAAAATAGTTGAGTATGTTAATTCAAGGGCCGGCAAACTGCGGCTCGTGAGCCACATGCGGATCTTTGGGTACATACATGTGGCTCTGAAGTAAAACTGAAAATGAAAATAAAACCATCATAAAAGAACTAGAAAAATAGCAGTCTGATTTCAAATCACAAGCAGACTGCTATAAAAAGAGCCTAAAGAAGGCAATACTTGGTATAGTCTTCCAGACTCATATCATGAGTTGAAAAAATTTGCATTTGATATTCTCAATATTTTCCGGTCTACATAATTATGTAGGCAATCGTTTTCTAACATAATTTCACTAAATGTAAATTGAGGAGCCAAATTACTGATTCCAATTTGGAATCATGCTTCTACTTAAAATCGACTAGCTACAAATCGGACATACAGAAACTTTCTAAGAAAATGCAAGCTCAATTCTTACACTGATTAAATAACAAGAGCAATTTTTTGTGTGAATTTTTTTTCATTTAATAAAGATATAATTAATGTTATAACTAGTTATTATATTATTTTAAATTTTCCTTATTTGTAAAAATATATTTATGGCTCTCGAATAATTTTTAAATTGCTGCAAGGAAAAGGTTTGGCTGTTCCGTCTCAAAAGTTTGCCGACCCATGTTAATTGAACATTCTCTTGGTTACAAAGATATTCATACTATGGTTGCAAATTTGATTTAAAGGCAATTCATAATGTACATATTTTTGGAATTCTATGTTGATGCTTAATTTTGTATATGTGGTGGATAACTAAAAGTTTCAAGCCTCTTTAGAGTTGAAGAGGCTGAAAAATATTATTTAGTATATAGAATTATGTAAATCAATAAAAAATTTGCATGTCTTTCTTAAAGGCTTATAAAGATTATATTATTTTAGGAGAAGAAGTTTTTTGGGAATAAAGTTATATTGTTTAAAAAAAAAAATACTTAAATTATTATGTTCTAATTTACTTGTATTCTTGTTCTAATTTATGTTTAACTCTTATTCCATTGTAGAGAACTGAACAATTTAAAAATATTATCAAACTATAAATTTTGTATATGCTGGAAAAATTATAATCTGCTGAAGATTTCCGTTTTTTATTTATATTCTCAAAGCAGAGGACTGAAAGCAATGAAGTTTTTAAAATGGTAATAAAATCAAAACAATGCACTGTTTCATGAAGCAGTTAGGAACTATTTGACGCTTCAAAAATTAGACTTACAAGGAGACTTCACGACCTTGGACTTGTCAATTTTGACAAAAATTTTGCGTGCAGAACTCCACCAAAAAAGTCCACTGGCATGGTCATTCAATGCAATACTCAAATAGACTCCAGAAAAATTCCTAAAATTAGGAAAAAACACATTTCTCTTATAGTGTGCTGTTTGATACTATGTAGTGATGTAAGCTTACAAGGGGAGGACACAGCTGACCCCCACCGATTTTGATCATAAAAAGCACTGATTAGGGAAAAAATTTTTTACTAAAGAAACAATTATGACTTATTTATGAGGTCTTTCTTAGCTACACTGCAGCTGACAAAGACCTCACATGTTTGTAGTAAAATTTCTTCTGATAAGTGTTGTTTTTTATTTGTAAATTTTATTTCAAACAATTTTATGCTATATATTTATAATCTTTAATTTTCTGCATTTCTAATTTGAATCTGGTAAAAATTTTGTTTATTAACAGATTATATTTGTACTTACCAACTATACATGAAAACTTTAATTTTGGAGGACAATTAACAGGCACAACTTTCCTTAGTCTGCTGATCATTGTGTAAGGCATTTCTTGGTGCTGACGGTTTATGCTGAACACCAGATTCTGCAGCATTCAAATCCAAACTAAAACAGATTTATATATAATTATATTATTAATTTTGTGAAATAATAATCAATTTAAATTTCTAATAAATTTTTTCTGCACTTAAATATATTACATTAACCATTTTATTTCTTTAAAATTATTATTGTAAGTCAAAAAATTTCTTAATCTTTAATATTAATGCATAAGATTAGTTAACCATTTTAAAATTATTATTGTAAGTCAAAAAATTTCTTAATCTTTAATATTAATGCATAAGATTTATAAGTTAGTTATATGTTTTAATTCCAAAAATTTACCTTCCATTCTGAATATTTTGATAGATCTTTTTAGCTGTTTCTAAAAATGCTTCTTCAACATATTCTCCACTAATAAAAAAAATTAGGTTTTAGTTTTCCAAAAGAAATTCCACTATAGTATTAAGTAATAATTTGCCAGATTTGTCAGCTTATAAGACATTTTTTTTCTTATAAATCCCTTTAAAAAAATTGCCTGCATCTTATAAGCCAAAATAGGTAATAGAATATATATATATCCAAATTCACTTTTAAATCTACAGATAATACACGGTCACAAGCTCTCCATTAAAGTGAAAATTATTTATTTATTACAAAAAGTTCTAAAATTGACTATTTATAACCATTCTATCTTGTTTTGATATAAAGATGTAATATTTGATAATTATTTATTACAAAAAGTTCTAAAATTGACTATTTATAAGCATTCTATCTTGTTTTGATATAAAGATGTAATATTTGCACTGAAGATGGTTTATTAAAACCGAAAGTACTCTGGCAATTAATAATTGTTTTTCACCTTTAATGGAGAGCTTGTGACTGTGTATTATCTATAGGTAATAGAGCCTATAATAATACAAAAATCAAGAAGTCTGCAAGCAACAAAATATAGTTAACAAAATATTTGTTAAAATGAAATAAGCTAACAATCAATACACTTTTCAGTAATTACAAGACTTATTAAAAATTGAATTCCAGTTATATATTTTTAAGCCTAATTGATAATTATGATGATAATGATAAAGATTATCTAAATAATAATCTGAAGTTGTATAATATTATAATAATAAGAGTAATAATTCTATGTCTGTCTTTATTGGCTTTTTGAGAGTATTTTATTCAACTTTAAATTTCCTTAGTATTAATGATAATTTTTTCTTAAATTTATTATTCCAAAAATAGGGTGAATCTTCTTTGTTGCAGCACCTTATAAACTGACAAATATGGTATTTTCATATATTTCATCAAATAAAAATTTTTTAAATAAATTTTATATTGAACTCTTATTTGAAAGTTTTTGGACCAAATTAATCATATAAGTTGAAAAATATGCAAATCCAACAATACCTAAATTCAATATACATAAAAATTGCTTTCTTTTTAAATAAATTTTATATTGAACTCTTATATGATTAATTTGGTCCAAAAAATTTCAAATAAGTTGAAAAATATGCAAATCCAACAATACCTAAATTCAATATACATAAAAATTGCTTGTTGATAAACAGAATGGCTAGATAAAATTAATGAGCATACCATTTAAAAATTTAAAATTAAAGCGATAGTTTTTCAAAAAAGCAAAAATTTTTAATGAATTTTGTATTTTATAGAAATCCAGCATAAATGCAAGAATTTGGGCATCCACATATCTTGAAACTGCATAAAATTGAAAAAAATTCAGCAAATGTGAGATATTTTTCAAACATTCTTGAGCACTATTGGCTTAAAATTAAGCACAAGAGTAAGTTCTTCTGAATTCAAAATATTTAACGAAAAGCCATATATCAAATTAAATACACAATTTATTCCAAAACATTTACACAACTAATGCATAAACTGAATTTTCATGTAAAAGTATATTTTTAAAATATGTTCATAATTATGTACATTATGTTCTATTGTTGATATTGAATAGATAGAATACTTAGTAGTAAGTTAAATAATTACAGATATTTAACAATTTCCATTTTCTTAATCTTTATTATCTTCAACTGTTATTTTGCTAATTATAAAGTCATCATGAAAGTAACTGAAAATACTTGGTGCAACAAGTGAAGTTTATTTTCTTTAAATTTATATTAAAAAATTTGAAGTTATACAAGAGCATTTATTGTGCCATTTGAAATAACTTCCTTCACTTAATCATATTTGCCTTATTTTTGCATAAATGTATTTAATTACAGTTAGAGAATTACTTTAATTTTGTAAAATAATGTAATACTGGCTGTTTAAAAAGTTCTATTAGGGGTTTATATAAAAATCAAATTTACAGAAGTTGATAAGGAACCAAACTTAAAGATATACAAGATCACAAAAATATAAATAAAAATACAATTTATATGTATTTTTAATAACATAATATTTAATTTTTAATCTTAAAAGAATATTTAAATATTTCATTAATGATTCTAATTTCAAAACTAAGTAAACTGTACAGTAAAATTAGAAATTAAATCCATATGTAAATATAAAACAAAATATATAGTTTTTTTTTTGTGTGTGCATGCATTAATTCAGTTTCTATTGCATTGTTTTTAACTACAAATATTTCTAGATTTATGAATTCCTGTTTAACAGTTTCCAGGATTTGAGCCTTTTCAAATATGAATTAGTAAAACATTCAAAAATATGAACATTAATAAAACAGCATTTAATAATATATATATATAGCTATATAATACAGTATGACTGGATTTGTAGCAAAAACTCTATTGTCTGCTACAGAAAAATTCAAAATGGCAGCTGAGAAGGTCTGATTTTAGTCTTTCCTAGATTGTGTCTAACAGCATAGTTCTTTTATATTAAAACTTATCTACTCAGATGTCAATAATAATGAAGAATAAAAATTATTTTAATATTTATATGACAAACAATTTATTATAATAATTTGCTATGTTTTCATTTCTTTAGGTAAATCAATCATTGTATAAATCAAACTATTGGCTCTGTTGGCCTATGCTTAATTTTATTGTAGTGAAATTGCATTCCTGAGAACAGAATTCTTGATTTTTACAGGAAATTGATTATTGGTTTAAGAGTCCTTAGATTACAAACACAAACTCCAGGAAAAATTGACTCAAAGCTGAGAACTATATTTTGAAATGAGTTCTTTCTTACTTTATATATGTTATGTAACTGTTTTCATAAATAACCAATAATCTGAATTTTCAATATTCAAATTACTTGGATCCTCACTTATTTCAAAATAACTGATATTCTACATTATTATTTTAAGCAATGTTAAAAGTAAACTTTTATTATGATAAAAGTAGGTTATTCTGATATTGCTAGTTCCATAACCCTGTTGAGATTATGAATTTTGTCTATCAGTGTCTTTATATACTACAAATTTACATAATCTTTCTTGAAAGCAGTGAAAAAATAAAAATTTATATTATACAACTTTTAAATAATAACTCTTACAGCAACTAATGGCTAAATAAATAAATAAAACAAAACTCCCTCAATAAATTTTTATTTTAACATTGCTGAATATTGGATAATTTTAGCAAATATTCAACAATCACTTTACACAAGAATATAACGAACATAATAATAAATTTTCGTATGGATGAATAACAGATTACATTATATGATTATTAACAATAAAATTTAAACTTTCTTAATAAATTTTGGATCAATTCAAAAATCATCATATTAGAATACATTTAATATGATAATTTGTATAAAATTTTAAAATATAGTGCATTTTAATAATATATACACAAATCGAGGCCTACCTGTATATTATTATTTTTAATTGTTTATTTTAGAAATCAAAATAGATTTTATTTAAAATTTTTAATTGTTTAGTCTTATTGAGATACTCAAAAATAATATTATAATTATATTAATATTTGATTTTAAAATGTATAGGAGATTTGAAAAATGAAGATGAAGTTTTGAAATGGCTTGTTAAACAAATGTCATCAGATGAAATTGAAGATGTCACAGATAAGATGACCGAAACACTTATTGATACACATGAACATGTTGCAGTTCTTTTCTGTAAGAAATTTTTTTTTACTTTTCAATTTTGAATAATATAAATTATAAAATAATAATAATTATAAAACTGTTATTTTTTATTTATTCAAAGTAGAAATGAAAACTCTAAAAGTATTTTTGATTTAAAAATATACACTATAATTATACAGTATATATAAATTTAACATTGCATTTCTCAAAATACAATCCTTGGCTATTTACACATTTTTTCCAATAATCTATTAATTAAAAGAAACTTTCAAAAATTTAATTTCTTTCATTGAATTATTTGTCTTACAACAGAAATCACTTTGTTTTCTTGAAACTTTTTTCTTTTAATAATTTTTTTAATGTAGGCAAACAAGTAATAAAAATTATATGGAGCAAGATTACAATAGATATTATAAAACAGCAAACTTTATATATATGGTGGGATACAAAAAACTAAACATATCATATCTAAATACACAAATAAATGAATGAAATAAATAAAACAAGATAACAAATAAGATCAATCGGGGAACAACACGGGTACTCCAGAACCTTCCTCGCGCAAATACAAGTATTGAAACAAGTAAAAAAGAAAATCTCTGACAACACCAAGAGAGAAGAGAACCATAGTAGCAGGATCGCAAAGGGTTAATGTCTGAAATTATGCTACCTTTAAATGACATTTTTTTTCTAGCACTTAGGTAGGATATAAAAAGCTTTATTATAACTATTATATAATCACATATGTTTTCAGTCTATTCAACCCTCATCAACTGTACCTATATTACATACACATACTATTTAAGACTTAATAACATTTATGAATTAAACAGAAAATCAAATAGAATTCTATTCGATTCTCTGTTTAATTATAATAGCTATAATAAAGGTTTTTGTATCCTACCTAAGTGCTAGAAAAAGAATGTATCAATACATACTAGCTGATGATGGTGCACTGAAATGCACCTAGCTGGACATCAAAATATTTTCATATAATACATTAATTTTCTGATTTCTAGATTTAGAGCATTATATTTAATTAGAATAGCAATTACAAATTTTTTTTATTAAAGCAATAAAATGGAAATTTACAGTAAATAAATATTAAACTTTACCTTGTTCTTGGTACAAGAAAAAGTGCTCTTACTAATTTCCTTCTATTTGGTTTTGTATTAAGATTCATACAAAAATCTACAGCAGCCTAAAGAAAAATTATATTTAGTGTGCATAATAATATCACATCTAATATTATTTTTGTCATTTATTAAGTGAAAAATAACTAAAATTATGATAATTTCTAGAAAAATAAAATAATTTTACAATTACAATATAATGATCATAATCTTGTATAATAAATTCTAGCTTTTTTTATTATACAGTGTGTCCACTTTGATAACACACAATAGGAAAAATAATACAATTTTAAAGTATGCCAATTTCTTGCTCCTTAGATGTGCTAATTTAAATAAAAATGATTGTTCTCTAAAGTTTATGATGTGATAAAATGGATTAAACCATTCTTAAATATGTCTGTTGAATAGATCATGAAAAAAATAGCATTAAGATATGAGTCAGTTGAGTGGCCATGTAATATACTTCCACCCGAGAATGTGTTTTTTATGCTGGATTTCAGATTTTTCTGAAGGAATCTAGACTCAATCTGTTGAAATCCATCCTTCAAAGTCAAGGCAGATCCTATCAGGAGACCAGTAAAACTGTGACAGATTTGGAAATGATTGCTGTAATATCCCATGCAAGATTTGATAGTATATAATTGAATTAATCAACAAACCAATTCAAAAGTTTATTAATTAAAATTAAGTTTATTATTTAAAAGTTCATGAATAAAGTGGCAAAAAAATTACCTGTATTTTTTTTTTTAAAGTAAATCTCAAATTTTAGAAAATTTATTTTTTTTTAAATACAGTAAAAACTCAGTTATAATAAACATCATGAAAGCAGAATCAAATGCTCATTATAAACATTACTTATTATGTCCAAGAACATAAAAATATTTACATTCATATCAATTATTTTTTATATATTTTTTAAATGTTAATATATTTATCTCACTTAATTTCTCATTTATTTTTTTGATTTTATTTTTGAAACTTTTCAATATGAAAAAGGAAGATTATGTGAAATTTTAATAACATTTATAAAAATATTTTTTATTCCAAATACAGTGGGTGATCAGTTGACGAACATAATCCGTTCCAAAACAATGTTCGTTATCTGAATTGTTAATTAACCAATCATCAATATACCATATGTTGAACTATCCGTTCCAAAACAATGTTCGTTATCTGAATTGTTAATTAACCAATCATCAATATACCATATGTTTTTATGGGAATTTGATTAATTCGTTTCGGACACCCAAAAAAACAAATAAAAAATTATATAATTTCTTACTACATTTATTGGAGACCCAAAAAAAAACATAAATAAAAAATTATATAATTTCTTACTACATTTATTTTGTAACAACAATAATATATACATACATAATCTTGCATTTTCATCTATATGTTTATGATAAAGAATCTGACCAATATTGATTGCTTTTCTCTCTCCTTCAGGATAATAAAAAATCTGTCCAATATCATTGCTTTTCCTCTCCTTCAGGATTTTTCAGAAGTGATTAATAGCATCGTTGTGGTAGAGATTCTCAAAGCCTATTGACCTTAACCTGGTAACGGTGCCATTCTAAGACCAAAAAATTGTAAACTCTCTCTTTCCTTCTTTAATAAATCTTGATTTGTTTTACGTTGTCTCCGAGTTCATTTTAATCAGGAAAAACTTTCTTCCATCCTTACCCATAAGTCCACCAACGCGCAAGGTCTAAACCTGTCATTCTCGTCCTTACCCATAAGTCCACGAGCGCGCAAGGCCTAAGCCTGTCATTTCCATAAGTCCACGAATGCGCAAGGTCTAAGCCTGTCATTCCGTTAGGTTAGTTAAGTTGTCTCCAAGTTCATTTTAATCAGGAAAAACTACTGTTCTTCCATCCTTACCCATATCCACCAACACACAAGACCTAAGCCTGTCATTCAGTTAAGTTAGTCAAGCTGAAATATCCTCATAGAATACTTTTATCTGGCGGCAGCCACTTATAGAGCTGCCATTATCACAGGCTGACCAACACCTATGATGGGGCCAACTGGAAGATTGAAGGATGGGTTTCAATGGGACGGGCCCAGATACATCCTGAAAAATTGGAGAAGTGGGATCCCCGGATCCTCCAGAATGTTATGCCACAGCTTTACCATGCAGCCATTGAGCTAACCAGTCGTTCCGTCAGTCCACGGATCCCACAGTTTGTTCTGCGAGGTGTTCGTTATCGGAATATGTGTTTGTTAACTGAACATAAAAATCTTTTGAAAAAGTGTTCGTTATCTGATTTGTTCATTATCTGAACTGTTCGTTAACTGATCACCCACTGTATAAGAAAAACAAATAATAATAAAAAGCAGAAGTTACCAAATTTTAATTCAAACAAGGTTATTTGTTGCCAGAACAAACTGAACCTGTTGCTTATAGCTCTAATACATTTTTAACACTATATTTATGATTCATTTTCTGCTGAACCATTTCAGCCTTCTAAATGTTATATTATAAAATGTAATTTTAAGCTGTAAGTGATATTTATAAAAATTATTTTGTTTGTTTTAAATTAAACAAATTAAATACAAAAACGTATTGTATTTTCTAGGACATATTTATAACACAGTGTATATGCAGCATAAATTTTCTATTGTTTATTTAATGTGTAATATTATTTCTTATTGATTTTTAGTATAAATATTATTATATCCCAATGGTTCTCTAGATATATAACAATTCTTGTAGATGGCTATCTAACAAACTATGCAATACTGAGAGGACCACAACCTAATCATTCAAATTAATTGCACTTCCCAACTGTTTACAGTTTACAATAATAGCTTTTTATAGGAAAATAAATCTTGAAAAAATTAACACACATTCTATAAGAAAACAGATAATATCAAACTTCATTTATTAGTTGAATTAATAATATTTTACTATATTATCATGCTTACAAACTAGGTACTTTATAATATCTCCCCAGCTTACTCAATTTACTTGTAATATTTTCTATAACTTACTTATTTTTTGGATATAGAGCATAAACATCTATTATATTTGTAGGTAAGTTACAAGTACAAACATATTAGTTTACAGTATTTATAGCTTTATATTACTTATTATGTTTTTATATATTGTTCAATGATCTTCAAGTATTTTATTACTGGTACAATATTGTTCCATTGGTGTTGTCTTCCTTTCAATTATGGAATAATATGGCACAATCACATTATGTAGATGCAATCACGATAGTCCAACAGAGTTCTGGGAATTTCTGATGCAAAGTTTTTGTTAAAAAATCATTTTTCTGACTTACACAAAAAACTTCAATCTCAATTATTTGTGTAAACTAA
This sequence comes from Olivierus martensii, assembly GCA_000484575.1. Taxonomy (NCBI): domain Eukaryota; kingdom Metazoa; phylum Arthropoda; class Arachnida; order Scorpiones; family Buthidae; genus Olivierus; species Olivierus martensii. Next base: position 47,603 of record AYEL01069598.1, read on the forward strand.
AAAATTTTTATAATTAAAATCTGTAAAATATAAGACAGTTAAAATATTTATAGCACTGCAGTCAGCCACACTGAACAGTGCTGAAGGCCATGAGTTTGTTATGCCTATTGGATCACTATAAAAAAACATAGCATATTGGCAAATCAATGAAATCAAGATATTCAGTGATTTACCAATATGTGAATTTCTCTGACAGTTTATACAAGCTATAAAAACTTCAATGTAAAATCAAAACAGGAAAATTATTCTAAATTTTTTCCTAATTATCTTTTCTAAAACTTAAAAGAAAAATTATATAAGGGGAATATTTCATGCTAAATATGGCAATTATGTAGATAATTTATAAAATTTGAAAGGTTGTGTCAATTACAACTCATACTGTCTATTATCAATTAAATCAGATACACAATTACTTTTACAAAAAAAAAATGAAATACCATATAAATAATTGATAATAGTATAAAAAACTGGAAAACATATATTATAAAATACAGATATTCAATTTAATTTGATTCTAATTATGATTTCCAAGTATTTAACATATAACAGATAAATGAACCTGGGATATTTATAAATTTTTCAGAAATTCAGATAAGATGCACCATAATTATTTATTATATATCTTATATTTAGTATATTTCATATATTGGGTTATTCGGAAAATAATTTTGTTTTTTCCAACGGATGGCGTTAGTTGTATTTTTCCCGCCAATTTTATTCTAAGCCATATTAAAAAGATTTTTTTTTTATAAATCTATATTTGTTATAATTTAGAATATTTAAACAAAGTCATTTTCTATTTAAATAAATAATCTAATCATCATTAATCATTATTCTAAAAATATTCATTTTTAGAATTAATGATTAATAATGATTAAATTTTAAATTATTCAACATTTTTGCAAATTCTCTTTTAATAAAAGCACTGTTTTAATATTTATTAAATTAACTTACGTTTTTGCACTAGCTTCAATAAACATCAGCCCTGTAATATTTAAAATAAATTTTAATTAATGAATTAAAATAAATCAGTATAAACTAATAAAAATATTTAACAAAAGCTATTAAATTAAGAACTGTTTTTGGAAGATTTGTATTAAAAATAAAATTATTTTAAATTAGTTGTTACTCTTTCAACTACTATTTTCAGACAAATAAGAAAAAAAATTTTTGTATTTTTTTTCTGGAAAATATTTTCTAAAATGCTATATGTATTTGATAAATCTTTAACTAAGATAATTTATTAATATTGAATAGGAATTTAACATACTAATAAATTAGCTATATCAAAATCAATATTAAATAACAAACCATAGACAAAAATCAAATAATTATGAAAATTACTTGCTTTACGTTACTTTTAGTTTTATTTCCTTCCTTCATTTAATTCTATTAAATTTATAAAAGTATTATTTATAATAAAATAACTTATAAAAAACAATTCAACCATGAGAGTTGTATATTTAAATTGTATTTCAAGTAAGAAAGTATGGAAATATTCAATATATTTAATTGTTTAAAAAAAATCAAATCATTGATAAAATTAATAGAAATATATTTTCAAATAAGTAAAGTGTCACCTAATCTAATAGATCACCTAAATCTATAGTATGCTATTTTTCAAAATTTAATCCAAAGAGTACTGCTAGTATGTAAATCTGTAGTTATAGACATCGTCATCATCAAAAATATTTAATGATCCATTTTTAACTAACATATTGGAAATCTCACTAGCTAACACAATTTCATATCCTTGTCTGGTCTGAATTAGTACAGATGAGAATAACTATGCACTCAGTTTTCTGAAAGTCTCCTCTCTAAATGCCTTGTTTAATCATTTCATTTCCAATTGTTTCTGGTATTCTTTATTAAATAGTTATATAGAATATATAGTTTTAAATCAAGGGGATGAATATATTCACAAGTGATTAAATAAAATAAAACAAATTGTTTCTGGTATTCTTTATTAAATAGTTATATAGAAAAATATATAGTTTTAAATCAAGGGGATGAATATATTCACAAGTGATTAAATAAAATAAAACTTTTCATAATCTTGATTATACAAAAAATTTATCTGAATGATATTTGATTAATATCTACAAAAATAATTATTCAATATAAGAAATATCAATCATTTGAAGAATTAAAAAAAAAAATCCATTTTTATCATAATTTCAAAAAATTTTTATTACACAGATACAAAAAAGAAAAAGTTACTTATATAATTTCTATGTACCAGAGAATTCTGAGTATCTGACATAATGTAGACTCAGAGACCCTTCGATAATAAAAAACTCAGATAAACAGATGGTTTGGTAAATTATTAAATAAAAACTATTTACAGTTAGATCTACTAAAATAACGACTTTCATTTGATAATTTGAAAGTGAACTGCTATTCACTTCGTGTTGATGTTTTTAAATAACACTTTAAAAAAATAATTTTAATTTTATTTATAATAAATAGAATTAGGTCCTCTATTTTTATTAATCAGTGAATAAAATCCATAGAAAGCCTTGTATCATTTAAAATGGATGAGGAGGATGGATTGTAAAAATTAAGAACAGATTATCCTTGTTATCTCGAAACCCTTGATATGTGGAAAAAAATATTTTTCCATGCACTTTCAACATTAAACAAATATAATTTCAATAGTTATATCAAAATATTTTCTTCAAAACACTTGCTATCTTGAATTAGTTTATAATTTTTGTGCTGGAGAAATTTAAAAGGTTTACAAATTTTCCCTCTCTTTAAGAGTCTAAACAAAGGATTTAAGTTTAACAAAAGAACGTAAATGTGCTGCCGATAACCTGAACAGGAACTTTTCTCTGCATGCTCGGAATACTGAACCTTCTGTACAGTAGTTTCATTTTCTAAGTTTCACTTCTAATTGTTGATAGGTTTTTGTTAGTATGATCGTGTTTTTAAGTGATATTTTCACCCTTTGGTTTATAAGATGCAGGAGTATTGAAATGCTAATTTTCATGGAAAAAAAAAAGTGTCTTATACATCAGGGGTGGCCAACAGGTCGATCGCTGGACGATTTGTCAAAGCATCATTTGTAAAGCGAAGCAAAATCTGTTCGCAAATGGTGTTCGTAGACCGATTTGTTCGTGAATCGAGACGTTCGTGATCCGAGGTACTCGCAAATGGTGTTCGTAGATCGATTTGTTCGTGAATCGAGACGTTCGTGATCCGAGGTACCACTGTATAGTAAAAGCTTTGTTGCTCAGGATTTAGATAACTTGAAAATTTTCAATTTGATGCTTGACAGTACATTAATATTTTTGTGATATTAATCCTGAAAATATCTACATCTAACCTTAACATTTTATCATTATGAATATTTTCATGAAGAACAAGAGGTGATGCTTATGATCATCACCGTCTTGCAGAATGCAGAATTTTTAGCATGAGTCAGAGACATTTGGAAATTTTGATCAAAACTAAAAAGTTATGAATGAAAAAATTATTGAAAAATTTTTTAAAAATAATTTTATGACTTTTAATTATTAATAAAAAAGTTTATAGATGTAATAATATATATTCAACAATCCATAACTATTTTGAAAATTAAAAAAAATTCCAGTTAATGATTTGTAATGGTTAATAGCTGATGAATAGTTTTGATGAACAATATCATAAATTATGAAAGAGATAAATGCTCAGTCAAACAGTATGAAAAATAAATGAATGAAATCAATAACTGAATGTAAAAAAATAACTGAATGTATGTTCAATTATACTTCATTTTGTTGAATAAAATGACTAAAAATCTAAAATTTTGGCCAAAATATATGGCTTTCAAAAAATTATTATAGAATAATTATTCAATTTTTATGTATTATTGTTACTGTAATTATTATTATAAATTAAATAATATTGATATTTTTATTGGCTGACAATATATATCAATTGAAATGAAAAAAATTCCAATTTATTTCAATTGCTACATGTCTATAGATAAAAAACATCTGATAAAGAGATAGGTCAAAAAAATATGGCAAGATAAACATGATCAATCTAATTATATAGGAAATGATGTAAAAAAATCAACTGACCATGTATTTTGAATATATATGAGCATTTGATGAATGTATTTCCTAAAATATATATATTAAGATTTGAAATATGCTGCTCCATATTTAAACAAATATCAAAAATGAGTGCAAAGAACAGAATAATCAATGCATACAGATTTCAGAGTTTTCTTTTTTAACTAAAAGTAAATTTTATTGTTTTTATGATTTGCTGAAGAAAACCTAGAGGGTCAAAAGCACTACAATAAATTTATTTTTAGTTAAAAAAGAAAAATCTAAAGTCTGTATTTATGGATTATCCTGTTCTTTGCACTCGTTTTCGATATTTGTATATATATATATATATATATATGAAATATCTTCATCAAATATTCACATAAAACATATGCATCCACTTTGATTTTTATATTTAGAATATAAATAAAATTACCAAATTACCAAATTCAATAAATAAAAAATTACTTTATTTGAAAGTAAACTAAGAACATGTTTTAATTTTATTTACACTGTTCATACAGTTATTTACAGCTCATGTTTTCCAGAGAAATTGCTGTTATGATGTCATTAATTCAATCAGGTGAAAAATTAAACATTATATGTATATTTCTTTTCCATAGAAATTAAAATTAATTTATTAATTTATATAAATATAGAGAAATAATGCATGCACCATCAAATTACTAAAAGAAAAACCATGAACAAAGAACTTCTTATAGAATAATAAGGTCAAACAGCATATTTTTTGTGTGTTTGTTGGGGAAAAAAATCAGGAGTTTACCTATGACTAGGGATGCAACAATTTTGAAAAATATCAATTCTTGATACTACTAAATACATTTTTACAAAAAATAGATATTATCTGATATTTGCCCAGAAAATATTAAATACTTGTAATGAATAAATAAAAATGATGATTCAGAGTATTAATAATTTATTTTAATCCAAAAAATTATTGGTTTATTTAAAATAATGATATTTTTAAGGAACATCAAGAATAATAATAGTTTATAACCTAATAATAGTTTCAAACATAATTATTTTTTACAATTGATTAAAAATAATTTAGCAGAAATTTATTTATTCATAATACTGCTTATTATTATTAAAAATTTTACTATAATAAAAAGAATTATTAAGCATAGAAATTACATATGAAGAACAATCCAATAATAATGTACTACTACAAATCTGATTCCATACATACATACATACATAAAGATAAAAACAACCAAATATTTAGTCATTATTTTAAATACTTTCCATTCAGATGTGTTTTGATTATTATTACTATTATTATTATTATTATTATATGTAATATATATCTAATAATAAAATAGTGTATTTTTCCTGCTTTAAGTGCTTGTGATTTCTTGTATTCTTAGAAGCAGCAGAACTTAGTAGTTTATAGTTATAATTTACTAAACAAACAATTTAAATGAAAAGTTCTAAAAGCAAATAAATAATATAAACTCTGCTAGAACTGAAATTTAATCAATAAAACAGCATCTAAAGCTCTTTTGGAAAATATAATACATTGAACAAATAATAGAGCAAAGATAAATAGAACAGAATATTAAAATGTATATATGAAATTTTTATATTTAAAAAAGTGCACATATAAGATATATCTTCTATTTATTTATTTTGTATAATATATTTCATGGGATGAAATGTTATTTTTTTAATAAATCTGAGTAATGTTTTTAAGCATTATTTAATGTGTTTGCATCTCTTATTTGACTATTTAACATTAATGAAGATATAAATATATTAAGTAATGACTCAATATATTATTTAAATTATATTAAAAGTTAATAAATTCTATCCTGTGAAATATGCTAATCATTTTTACATTTTTATATATCACATATTAATTATGTGATATATAAAAATGTAGGTTGAAAACTGAATAATATTTTACTTAAGTTTAAACATTAATATTTCATTCTATTTGCAGATATTTATTATTTATACAGAGTTTAACAAAAAGTGATCTGCTACTTTAAAGATGGGGCATATATATTAAAATGATGAAAAAATTTTCGATGAAAATAAATCTGCGAATAACTATTAAGTTATAAGCATTACAACTTTTGAGCTTAAATTCATTGCTCAAATTGCTCAATAAATAAAAACAATGCAGAAATGGTTTATTAATGAAAAGAATAAATTTTAAGTTGTCAGAACAAGTAATAAAATTACTTGTTTCAGTTCTATTGTAGCTCACAAGACTATAAATCATATGCATGTCTGCCATTTTTTTTTAAAGTATAATGCTCTATTACAAAATCTAACACTAAATCATAGTATTTGAAAAATTTTTGAAAGTTTAGACTGACTGAAGAAACGATAACTTGACTATTGTTAATTGCAGTACCAATTCTGACAGCAGAAATAAGTACTTTACTTCAGAGTTAGAATCCTGAAAGAAATAGTAATAGTTAAATAGAGGGTCATTTATATACTTATGTTCATAGGAACTTTTCCCATCATTTTTGTGTGTTTTACCTCACCTTTAAAGTAATGGATTGCTTTTTGTTACACTGTATATAAACTAAATGAATATTTTCAAAAACATTAGCATTTTCCTTTTACTAGAAATGTTAACTGCTCTCAAGAAATTATAAAGTCAGTAAAAATCAATGTTAAGCAATTTATGAGAAGAAAAAAGAATGAACTTTACTGTGATTAAAGTGTGTTCTTTTTCTGTTCATAAAGTGCTTGACTCAATTTTATTGATTTTATGATTTTTATTATTTATCAAACTATAGTTTTAGTTAAATTTGTTTGTTTATTTAATATTTAACCAATTATTATTTATATAAAAACAGTTTCTCTAATACTTAACATCTTATTATTTTAAAATTGATTCAGCATATAGCATTAAGAATGTAGAACAAAATTATTTATGTTAATAATTTTTGAATCAAAATGATATTTGTAATATTACAAATAAATTTTTTTATTATAAATTAATCCCTATCACACTGGTTTTAAAAATTCATAGACTGATATTATTGTATCTACCATTTTGTTACAAAAATCTGAATTTTTATTTTAATTATGCAATAACATCAAATTTTTAAAAAATTCTAGTATGACTATTGTTGAATTTTGGTATGACTAATTTATAATATTACTTTTATTATTAGTGAAACTATCACTTATTGCTTTTTAGGGAAAAAATCATTTTGCATCAATCATTTTTAGGGAAAAAATCATTTTGAAATTGGTAGATATCTATTCGATTAATGCTAGTTTTTTATTTTTTCCAATATTTGATGGAGATATAAAATAGCATTTATATTATTATTGATACAATATCATAATGCTAAATACAAAGATTCTTAAATATCGCATAGAAAAACAACTTGCTTATTATCATATATGGATTAAAAACAGCTCACTTAGCAAGTTCTATATAAATTTATTGCAGTATAACGTTTTCGGACTGCATTTCAGTCCCTCTTCAGTACCTTTACACACAACTTTATATTATCAAAAATATAATATATAATATAAAGTTGTGTGTAACGGTACTGAAGAGGGACTGAAATGCAGTCCGAAAACGTTATACTGCAATAAATTTATATAGAACTTGCTAAGTGAGCTGTTTTTAATCTGTATATTTTTAAACAATATGGCATGTTTGCATAGACAAAAATTCATAACTTTGATGTTCATAATTAGAGGAACACTTGATATATTCTTTTTTAATCAATTATTAATTACATACAGAAACACATACTTTAAAATAAAGATAAAAAATATTTCTGCAAAAATGCTGCTGTTATATTGTTATTATTAACTTCTTTGAAGATCTATCTATAAAAATTCAAGATTAATTAGACTAAATAAAATATTTTTGTTCTTTTAACAATGTACAAACAGATATCACAAACTAGCATATCCTTAAGAAACCTTGCCTATCTTATATCCACTCTATTTTCAATTGAGAAATACATCTTTTAGACAAATTACCTGTCAGCCCACAGTGGGACTAATGGCTGCTGTAATAGCAGAGTTGGTTTTGAGATTTAAGGAAATGCAAGTTTTGCCTACCCCAAATTTTATTTTTTACCAGATATGTTGTTGATATATATATTTTATGGAAGATGAAGATCTCTAGAACTTTATTAATGCCTTGTCTCTTCTGTGTCATATGTAGGCTGCATCAAACACAAAATGGAGACCTTCTACTATTTCTTGATCGTCCCTGATTTCTTTGCCAACAATAGGAGAAAGTATGCACTTTAAAAGTGCTCTTCCCCAGCACTAAATATTAAATTTATCTGAGGATTTTGATTTCAGTAGGATTAATAGATGTGTGTCAAGGAATTTTGTATGTTGCTGTGCATGATTGACTATCAGTGCTTTGCGATGATCAAGTAGATTCTCAAAAGTTCCTCTTATATCAAGAGGTCCTGCTGCTTTTTGTTTACAATGCTGTGAGTTGTCTTTTGTTCCTTTGAGATCAGTTGTTTTCAGCAATACCTCCTTCGGCTGTTTCCAGTTGCTCTGCAACACTGTGCATGAGGGGCCAAAAAAGGAAGGACTTCTCTCTGTCCAGCTGACATGGTCTACCTAATTGTGTGGACCCATGGATATTTGGTACACCTGCATCTCAAACTTAACAATGATTAAAACAGAGTTATATCTTGCAGAGAGATCCTCTAATATCTTATGATGGAGCAGAGCCTATAACTTTTGGATAGTGTCTATAGAATTAAATGAATCTACAAACTACATAATAAAAGCTTTTATAATGTTACATGCATATGATTAACATAAATGTATCTGCATGCCTTGAAACTTAAATATAGTTATGTAAAATAACATTTACATAATTAAAACTATGATAAGTTAAAACATAGTTAAAAAATTAGTTAGTTAAAACAACAAGAGAACAGCACTATTAATATACATTTCAGCAGATTCTAAATATAAATATTCAGCTATAAAATACATAGAGTTGTGTAGACTACATAAATAGACTAGAAATAATAACTAGAAGTGCACTCTGCATGGACACACAAATTACATTACTGTTGCATTGTATACTATCTATTTGCTATTGACAATATATTATGCAGTATGTATGCCATTGCCAGTTTATGCTCTTTGATATACTTTGACTTTGCATGTGCATTAAATGACAGAGGTAATGTATATCATGTATTAAAATGGCTTTCTGAAGTGTCAATGGATGCCATTTTTAATTCACACTATCTATCATTGTATATACAGGGTGCATGAAATCTGTGTATCCAATGATAAATAGATGGGTTGAACAGAGCACATGCTATTAGTATAGTGTGATGTTTTATGTTATATTTCATTGTATTTTGTGTGGCCATAACAAATGAACCTTAGGTTGTTTAAATCTTACAAGGTAAAATACAGATAATGTAATATTTCTTACTGTAAATATTAAATAAAAGTAAATTATAAGCCTAATAAGTAAGATAAACTGTTTCTTCAAAAACATTTTCAACTGAGGCAGACTACATGGATAAAAACAAACATTTTTTGAATAAACAGTTTATCTTACTTATTTGTCTTATAGTTTACTTTTATTTAAAATACAGATAGTTCTCTATTTACAAGCTCCTGGATTAGAATATTTTTCATGTATGAAGTGTTTTAAAATCAAAAATATGAACATTAATTGCAATAAATAAATGCTAAATATTCTTAAATATGGCATTTCAAACTATGTACAAAAATATACAATATAATCCTACTGGATTTGTTATAATCATTCTATCATCTGTAATGAAATTGGAATAATCGACATGATTGATCATGAAATTGAAATATCACTTCCTTTGGATGCTATGGTTTTATCAGATAATTGCTGTACACACACACAATCAATTCCATTTATTTGGGCCACCAGTTATTTGGGGCAGCCGCTTTTTCGGAAATCAAACTAATAAATTAATACATAATTTAAATGCTTAATTGGATCAACTTTTCGCTTAATTGGGACAGTAGCAGAAAAGGAATTTAGCAATTCTTGGCATATTTTAGGGATTTTTCGAAAGTATGTCAACACTACATACAATAATATTTGGCAACACTAGCATGATGCAAATCAGTTATCTATTGTCTTGCAATTGGCAGGTATGTATCTGCTTAAGAGTCTACCATTACTGTGCCTAGCAATATTCATTTACAGTGTTGATTTTATTCAAAATTTTTAAATCTTTGCCAAGATGCCAAGAAATGATTTCACACTTTCAAGTAAAATTGCTTTGCTGGATAAAATTAAAAGACAGCCATTTCATACAAGCCATGGTAGACTTGCTGATATAAATGGTGTACCAAAATCAAAAAAGACAGACTATACTTGATGCAATTTTGCAGAATTAAAATTTGAAATTGTAAAATTTATCATGTATGCATTTATTTCTTCACTGTTTATAGTACAAATATTTTCTGTATTTGGTTTTAATAAAGCATTAAATAGGCACCTAATTATTATTATTTTTTACCTACTTATTTATCTACATATTACATATTTTTTTAGAATTTATTATTAATTTGTTTAATTGGGGCAGCCACTTAATTGGGCCAAAATGGATTTGCAATTGGCAGGTATGTATCTGCTTAAGAGTCTACCATTACTGTGCCTAGCAATATTCATTTACAGTGTTGATTTTATTCAAAATTTTTAAATCTTTGCCAAGATGCCAAGAAATGATTTTACACTTTCAAGTAAAATTGCTTTGCTGGATAAAATTAAAAGACAGCCATTTCATACAAGCCATGGTAGACTTGCTGATATAACTGGTGTACCAAAATCAAAAAAGACAGACTATACTTGATGCAATTTTGCAGAATTAAAATTTGAAATTGTAAAATTTATCATGTATGCATTATTTTTTCTTCACTGTTTATAGTACAAATATTTTCTGCATTTTGGTTTAATAAAGCATTAAAATAGGCACCTAATTATTATTATTTTTTACCTACTTATTTATTTATCTACATATTACATATTTTATTTTAGAATTTATTATTAATTTGTTTAATTGGGGCAGCCACTTAATTGGGCCAAAATGGAATTGACTGTACAGTGGGTGATTGGTTAAAGAACAATCCATTCTCAGATAATATTCATTATCCAAATTGTTTGTTAACCAATCATTGATTTACCATAGGTTTCTATGGGAATTTGATTAATTTGTTCTGGAGACCCCAAAAATAAATAATTATATAATTTCTTACTATGTTTATTTATATGTAATAAACATAATATATACATACATAGTCTTGCATTTTTATCTATTACGTTTATTTTCCATTAAAGAATCTGTCCAATTTTGATTGCTTCTCTCTCTTCTTCAGGATTTTTTGGAAGTGATTAATAGCATTGTCGTCGTAGAGATCCAAAGCCTATTGACTTCATCCTGGTATGGGTGCATTCTAAGACCAAAATGTTGTAAAATTTTTTTCTTCTTCTTTAATAAATCTTTGATTTGTTTTAAGTTGTTTCTTCTTCTTCTTTAATAATTCTTTGATTTGTTTTAAGTTGCCTCCGTGTTCATTTTAATCGAGAAAAACTACATCCCTACCCATATCTCCACAAATGGGCAATGCCTAAACCTGTCATTCCATTTAGTTAGTTAAGCCACCATATCCTTAAGAGATATTTTTGTCTGGCGTCAGCTACTTATAGAGCTCATCTTAGGCTGGCCAACACCCATGATGGGGTCAGTCAGATGGCGGAAGAATGAGGTTCAATGGGCCAGGCCCGGATCCTCCAAGAATGGTAAGCCACAGCTTTACCATTCAGCTGATCTGTCATTCCATCAATCTGCAGGTCCCACAGTTTGTTCTGTGAAGTGTTCGTTATCTGAACATAAAAATCTTTCACAAAAGTGTTCGTTATCCAAACAGTTCGTTAACCGATCGCCCACTGTATATCTTTATTTCCAGACTGTAATGAAGACAATAATTCTTTTGTATAAAAGCTCATCTACTCATCTGTCAACAATGATGATGAATAAAAATTCTGACATTTGCATGACAATTTCTTTACTGTATATAAATAAGAACATAATAAGCACATTGTTATTTATTTGTTATTCTATTTGATAATTTAAGTTTAATTTTTAGTTTCAGTATGTAAACAGTGCTATAAGCATTGTAATTGTAGTGTGGATAGTGTTGGGAACAAAAGCTAAAATTTTAACTATTGTATTTTGCTGTATTTTGGATAAAATATTGCGGGGAAGTAAAAATTTACTATCCCTGTGTGATGGCTACCTGTTGTCCATATAAGCAAGCGTTTTTAATGAATATATACATGCGTCCTAACACGAATCTTTAAACTACATCGCGGTCCAGATGACGCATGTATATATTCATTATACATATATATAGCAAGCTCTTTTGCCTGATATATAGGCAACACGTAGCCGTCACACAGGGAAGATAAATTTTTATCATGGCCGAGGATATGAATTTTGCGATTTTCACTGCAAAATTCATAAGTAACGCAGGGCGATACAACACATCTAAGAAGGGATAGTATGAAGAATTCTATTAAGTGGAATTCTATTTGAATTAAATCTAATTTTGCTATTAATATTGCTAAGCATACACAAAAAGACTAAGAGTATTGCTTCATTTTTAAACGTTTCAATGCGCACGCTAACAATTTAATCATTTTTAGATTTCCTAACAAATTCTGTATAAAACAGAATTATTATTTTTAATGTTACTTTTTTCAGTTTTAATCCATTCATAAAAATTAACATAAATTACAAAATATTTTTCAAATTAAAATATAATATCCGAAATGTGAAATGTTTTGACATTTCAATTTTGACATATGCGATGTATTTACCTGAGTTGGCGAAGTGGGCGAAATCACAACTTTTTTCTCCAATATGTAAGTACTTTCGCCAGCTGCCATGACAAAATTTTCAGAGGAAACTTTTTCTAATCGTACCGATGTATAATAACATCCAAAACTTTTAACTCAAATTTTATATTTAAAGCGATCAGCATTGACGTAGTGACCCCTGGTGCGGAAACGATGTATAATAACATCCAAAACTTTAACTCAAATTTTATATTTAAAGCGATCAGCATTGACGTAGTGACCCCTGGTGCGGAAAAATTGCGATGTAAATAAACCACATTTAAGCCAATGATATTCTCCTTTACTATATGACGTCATTCACATCCATTATAGTTTTTTACGCTTCATTCGTTATCATCTGTCGAAAATAAATTTATAAACATTCGATCTCAGATTAGATTAAAAAAGTTGAAGTAATTTATCAATATAAAATGTAAAATAATGATTAATTGATGTCACCCCAAAATTATATACCAATCAAAAACTGAACGTTAGTCATAATCAAAATTAGAAATTGGAAAGGCGTGTATAACTTTTCGCTCATTAAAACAATCAAATGTTATTAAATGAGGACGTCATGCAGAATGATTTGGTGAAAAACTATTTAGATCAAGGATTTTTTAAAAATAAATATTATAAAATTCTAAATAAATATATCAGAATCTGATAATTGAGTTTGTAGATGTGATTTAAATTTAATTTGATAGGTTTGTAAAAGATCATGGAGTTAATTAATATAAACTGAAAATATAATTATTCAAAGATTATATTTTGAGGTCAAATTGTCAAAACTTGAGTGAGCATAGTGATCTCGTACTGTACGAAATCTTTGTGAAAACTAATGTTTATTATACATAAATTAGATTAATATATATAATCAAGGACTTTCAGAGAAAATGCGAGAGCCGGGGCAACTAATATTTTTGAGGCCTTTAAAAAACAAGATAAAATTGACAAATATGCAAAAGAAAAGTGAAAACATTGATAGAGATCTTCAAATTTTGACAAACACTAAAGCTGGAACAGTATAAAAATGTATTTATATATTTTTTCTAACATATTAAGTTATAAATTGAAACCTCTAAAATTGTGAGGCCCAGGCAGCCGCACCTCTCTGATAGTCACTGTACTTGTATATAATAGAAAATCGTTTATCATTTATATGAAATTCCTTATAACAATAAAATAATTAACGATCGACATTACCTCGATCTTTTGATTACAACAGATTCTTTTGCAATAAATATGAATTTATTTAATTTGTAATAGCATTTATTTCTGCATGTTTTACAAAAAGCATCGTTGTATGCAGAGTAGATTAAGATATCCTATATCAAAAATATCGTTCATCCGATATAAATTAGGCTCCAATCATTTCGGATAAACTATCAATTAGTGTACTAAATTTTTGAATAAAAAAAAATCTAAACTGTTATCAAAAATACAAATCGAAACTTCGATTTAATTTTTAGATATTTTTGATAGTGGATTTTAAAAAAATAGTTTATAAACAAACTATAATAAACCAAGAAAAATGTTTTATTGACGATTTATAAATAATTTTGTTAATTTTAGTCTAATTCACAAAGTTTGTCTTTCTTTTTAGGTAAATTAGAACTGATTCATGCTTTCAACCGTTTCTGATTACAGTCTTTTTCTTTTTGGTGTTGTCTGAGAGCCATTTGTTAGATTTATTGTAAAATATTTATGCATTAATTAAAGATTATTTCCAAATGTTTTATTTTTAAAGAGCATAACACAGTGGTTCTCAACCTTTTTTCTGGTGAGGAACACTTTTTAATATTTTAAATTCTGGCGGTACACCTAAATTTAAATTATTATTTAAAATGTTTAATAATGAATTTTTATTAACAGATTATTATATTTATTAAATTCAGATTACTGATATAGGTATAAAAGCCTATGAAAAACAGCAATCGATGAGGTGTTGTTTGATAACGAGAGGTGTTAGTTTCAAACGTAGAATTGATGAAGTGACATTTGAGTTCTTGTAAAGATCAACAATCGATGAGGTGTTGTTTGATAACAAGAGGTGTTAGTTTCAAACGTAGAATTGATGAAGTGACATTTGAGTTCTTGTAAAGATCAACGATTATTTGAAGTTTGTATCGGTGGTGGAGGTAGTAGATTTAAGTAGTATTTAAGGTTCTTTCCTTTGTGAATAATTGATTGTTGATATTTGAATTGGATTAAACAAGTTTTGTTGACTAATTACTTGTTGCTTTATTATAGTTCGAATAAAGCATTTATTAACACTTTTGTAAGTGTTTTTGAGTCTAATAAATTTGTTTTTTTATTAGCTAACTTGTTTGAGAATTTATTCCAATCAGTAATATAAGTTTCTAACATTGTTTTGTTTGTTCTGCTTCTAACACTTAATCGGTATTTTTAGTTATAAGTTTCGATTTCCGGTTTTGCTTCGTCAGTTAGACGGTACATTGTGTTAGATTATTTTATAGTTAATTATATTTAAGTTAGTTTAGTTAAGACCTGAGCTCAGGCCGAACTCTGGATTGCAGAGTTGTTAGAACAAAACCTGAGCTCAGGCCGAACTCTGGATTGCAGAGTCATTAGAACCATTAGGCTTAGTTTGTAATTTATTATTATTGATATTCATTCTAATCAGCGACTTTGCAATTGGCACCCCATCAGGGGCTACCAGTTGTGGTAGTTATTGGTTTTGAATTGGTTTAATAGTTTGCTTTTCGTGGTAATTGTCACTTTGCAATTTTACTATACTTAATCACCTCAATAGTAAAGATGGCCGCAAATACGATTACTGTTCCTCTGGACACTTGGGCTAATATGGTATTTCTGATAAACGATTTGACAGCCAGACTACACAATCTTGAACAAGACCAAAGCCCTGCTCCTCCAAGACCCACACCAATTATCGGAAGACATCATCCACCCACACGGGAATGACGTATGCCTGACGCACCAGCCACCGGAGGCCGCCAACCGCCCCCTCCGGAATGAAGGTTTCGAAGTACACCTATCGTCCCACCTCGACCGGATATCTCTTCACTCTGCAAAGTCGCGAATTAGAACGATTTTAAATTATTCAAAATGATTTGAATTATTGTTCTAAACATTTCTGTATTCTTGTAGTTTGTTATTAAACTGAGAATGGTTAAGATATTTAGCTGAAACCTTTTTATTGAATAAATTAATATTTAAACATTTTACTGCATTATTAGTGCACTTATAAATTATACAATAAAAGCCATTATATTCAAAACACAGGTCTAACTTGAAATTAGAGTTTACATTATCACATTAATATATTCAAATCCAGTTTATTTTAAAACATCATAAATTATCAAACTTCCGAGTTATCAAAATTTTTGATTATCCAAGATATTCTTGGTCCTCATTATTTCAGCTAATCAGAATTCTACTGAACTTAATAAGATACATGTGTAGGAAAAAGCATAATTTAATGGATGAAATAAAATAAAAGAACATTTATAGTGGTATATTGTGAATGTAAAAAAAGAAGAAAGTTAACAATGTAGTAATACAAATAATAGTATACATTACTATCATTTGTATTACTAAATTGTATGTATACTGAATAATAATAAAAATGGATTATAGTAACTTTTAATGATAAACTTATATAAATTACTCAGTATTTTTGGTTTAAAACTATAGACAGATCATTAAATATGTAAAGGAGGAATGTGTGAGGGACAAATTCCTCCTCAACAAAACTATAAATCTTTCTATGTTCATATTAGTGGTAACTATCATTTTTATTGCTAAGATATTTTGTTATTAAAAATAGCTTAACTACTAAGTTAGTACTTTAAATATAGTATAAGTTATATTTAAAATACTAACTTAATCTTAATAGCTTTAAATTTTTTATTGGTTATAGTTTATTCTATTTTATAAATTTAAATTAAAAAATGATAAACCAGTGCTGTATACATCAGGCTAACCATACATGAACATAAACAAGTTAATAACCATATAGTTTAAAATGGTTTAAATAAGGAATATGAACTAAGAAGTACAAATTGAAAGAAAATTACAGTCTATTTTATTATTGATCTTCATTTCGAATATATTTTAAAATATTTTGCAATTGTAATATTTTTGTAGAATGAAAATTCTGCATATTAAATGTTTTTCAACATTAACTATATTAAAATTAAATTTTCCATACCTAGAATAGAAAGTTAATAATTTACTATCCACAAGAAGAAAAGAATGGCAAATTGATTCTTGATTAGAACTAACAGATCTCATTTTTTCCAAAACTTTTTGCAACAGTTTTATGCAATCAGTACTCACACTTGTAGTTACTAAAAGTCTTTCAATGGCCTGTGGAAATTAAAAACAAATAATAATAAATAAACCTATTTTTTAAAATGAAATTATTGTATTGTATTTTAATAATTATTTTCATATTATATTTAATAGTTAATTATTTTAGTATGATTTTTATATTTAAATTAAACCTATTAATAATTATTTCTATTTCATTGTAAATGGAAATAAAATAAGTATAATTAAAAATAATACTATAGAATGAATTGGTTACTATACTTTTCTCGATTTAAAATTGCTATAAGATAATAAATATTGAACTTTATTATACCATAAATTATTTCAATAAATCTACTTGAAATCAGTATAATTTTGATTTTCATAAAACTATATGCTTTTTCTTGTTAATTCCTTAATTAATTCGATGATGATATGTTTCCTAATTAGTGAATATATTAAATAATTAAAATAGTTTCATACTATAGTTTCCTTTCATGGCATTTGGATTTTTCAATAAGAAAAGCCAGTATAGAGTAAATCTCTCATCAAATGTGGAATTATATTGAATTTCTTGAAAAAGTATCATTAGCTGGCACATTTGTAATTGGCAAGATCAAAATTCTATAGAAAATATCATGTTATTTATTGTTTTTTTACTATGATATTTAATATATATTAAAAAAAAACAAAGTAAACTTCATTTTTAATTTATAAAATATAAAAAAATTTCAAATTTAGTCACATGCTAGGAACCTTTTTCCAAACATTTCTTAAACATTTAGGAAAGGTTTCTAGCAAAAACATTTATTACATTTAATGTAATAAATGTTTTTTAAGTGAAATGTTCCTACTGCTGATTAGAATAATATGTAACTCTTTCCATTTACTCTAAATACTATTTTAATTAGTAATGTATATTATTATTTATATTACTATATTGTTAACTTTCTTCTTTTTTTTTTACATAAACAATATCAAGAAAATGTAAGATATTTTAGAAACCAGAACTTTTCAATATTCTATATGTAACACTTACATTAATAGTATCTAGTAGTTCTATTTTTTAGATTATTTTAATAAAAGATTCATTTACTTCTAAAAGCTATTCTATTGATGTTTATATTATTAAGCACTTTTATTTTATTTTGCAATATCCTTTTATTTTTCTTTTTTGCACATTTAAAAAAATTTTTTTTAACATTTATAGTTTATAATAAAGAGTAAAATAATATTCATATAGCACAGTAATATTCAGTATGTTATGCAAACAAATCCAATATATAATGAATAATGAAAACCTTCTTACTTTAGATATTAAATGAAAGCAAACAAAAAGCCAAATAAGTATCTTACTTATTTGGCTTTTTGTTTGCTTTTATTTAAAATCCAATATATATATATTAAATTGGGTTTATTATTGGAAATATATATGTTATGTATGTACATAAATATAAATATAAATATATATATATATTTCAATTTACATGTTTTTTGCAAAAGTGAAATGATAGAAATAATACAAAAGTGATTAGGTAGTATAAAATATTGAAAGATGACTTATTAAAAAACCACTATAATAAAAAAAAGAACAATTTAGAAATGTTATTAATGAAAATTAATATGGTGGTGTGCCAAAGGCATGGATATATTTCATGCAAAATAAATATATATATATATACATAAAGTTTGATGTTACCGATATATATAATTGATAATTAGAATTTTTAATTATAAACTTCTAATTAATACTGAAGTACTTATGAAATAATATTTTCCTATGAAAATTTTCCAAAGGTTAATTAATTATAAATCTATTAAAGAATGTAAATTTTAATTTAAATTTCAAATTTTAGAATGTTACCTATGGATTAGAATTGTAATTCTGTTTTTTTTACTATGTTACTGAACATAACTATATAATTTGACATAAAATGTTACAATAAATAAATATATTTTGTGTTACTATATTGCTCTTTAGTGCTGGATTTATTTGTTATTGGAACTATTGTACATAAGTAGTTTATTCCCATCAAGAATCTATATATAAATTTGAATTTATATACAAATGTGTTTATTATATATATATATATTGTAATAAACACATACACACATGTATAATGTATTTGTTTATAAATTTGGTATACAGTCAACTTCCTCTTGTCCAGTCTTGCTTCAACTGGCTACATTTTCATCAATAGTTTTCTATGAATCATATTTCTAGTGTAATGGGCCTAGCAGGAAAACAAAATTAAAAGATTCAGGAAACAAGTACAATACACTGTATTGATATAATTTTTATGAAAAAATGGCAATAATTTGTTTCAAAAACGAATTTAATTTAAAAAGATAAATGAAGCTTTTTTTATCAAAGCACTTTAATGTTTACTTTACTATGTTTATTAAATATTTACTTTAATGTTTAATAAACATAGACTACATAAATTAAATATTAAATAAAAAATATATATGGGCCGTTTATTTTGAATATCTCATTGTTAAAAAAATGGTCTTACACCACTTACAAAATAAACGGTCTATATATATATATATCATATATTTTATTATTTATTATTTTATACTTTGGGAAAGATGTCGTCTTTGGGGAGAGTGGAGGAATTCTAACTGCTGTCAAGACAGATTTATTTTTGTTTATGTTATACGTACTTGTCCAGGGTGAGACTGCACACACACGCTTGCTTGGTGTGAAGAAAAGAGGTCTTTTTTGTGTCTTCTGTATAATATTGTAATTTAATAGAATAAATCCAAAATAACTAAATATTTGTGTCATTTTTATTAAAGTCTACAATCAACAGAATACGACATATATATATTTTATTATAGATTGTAAATTAAAAAAAATATATATATATATTTTATTTAATTTACAATCTATAAATAATATTTTATGTGTTTTTCAGATTAACAAGTCATTCATTTATCCATATTGAGATTCCATAGAGATCAGTTAATCAAAAATCTACTGTATATTAAAATCAATGATCCCATTAGATTTTTCCTCTATGGTCTATAGAAGAGGAAAACAATAATTATTGCTCTATTCATTTCATGAAAAAGACTGAATAGAACCAAATGTACATAAAATGATTACAGAATTTAAAATTATGGTACATATGTATAAACTTAATTCTATCAAAATCATCATTGATGAAAGATTACTGAATTTTGGATGTTTTCTATAATACAGCAAGATTTACAGATTTGCAAATATCAATACTTTACACAATATACATATCTGTTAATTTTACCTCAACAAGAAAAGTTTGTTCTTTTCTTCTTAAATTTTCCCAGGTATCTAAAAGTTCTGCTAGAAAATGGCATCTTTTATCGAACAATTCAGTTTCCTTAATTCTGTAAAATTTAATTATCTATTTTTAATAAAACAAAATTTTATATAAAATTAAATAAATATAACTATATGAATGATTTTTGCAATTGTAATAGTAATGAATAATTGCAAAACAAGAATTTTAAATTAAAGAGTATTATTTTTTACATTAAATAAATAATATTTAATAATAATTTTTCAGCATCTTATTTCTTAATACAATATCTAAATTTACTGATTTAAAACTTATTATTTCTTAAAACTACAGTTAATCTATATGATTATTTCTAAAAATTATGTAAATCTATTCCTATTCCATTCAAAAGATTTTGTTTTGTAAATGCAATTATCTACAAAATTATCTTCTTAGTAGTGTTGAACAATGAACATCGATGTTTTGATATCGATGTTTGATGTTTTAGACAGTGATGTTTAGAGGTTGATGTTTTATGAACATCAATGTTTTGGTATCGATGTTTGATGTTTTTTCTGTTTACATAGTAGAATTGATGTTTGGGTTAATTAATATTACATAATATTTTTATAAATGGAATTTTTTATAATTGGTGATATTTTATTTTTAATTTTTTTAGTTTTGCATTAGGAAAATCGAACAATCCATCTGGCAATATTGATTTAGTGCTTATATTTGTCATGTGAGATACTTTATTATCGTCATTTAATTAATATTCGAAATGCTTTCGGTTTCTTTTTTTAATTTCAAAGTATTTATTCCTTTGTAGCTCAATAAGTATGCCTCCGAAAACCTTTCTGTGGCAACATTTTGCTAAAAATAAAAGTAATTCTGCAATTTGCATATATTATTCAATAGAACTGAAAACTAGTGGTATTATCACAAGTTTAAGGTGTCACCTTGAAAGCAAACATCCACAACTTCTTAGAGTTCAGAAAGACTTGCAGAAGGAAGAAAAACGCTATCAAGACACTGATGAAGCATCATCGTCACCCAGTAAAATAAAGAAAAATTTCTAAGACGTTTAGGGGCATTAAAGAGTTCAAATCAGGTAAATTAAAGAAAACTACTTGCTTACTTTCTTAAAAAAAAAAAAAAATTTTTTTTTTTTTATTCTGGAATGTTCTGTTTAAACTGTATTTGCTTAATGTATGGTACTGAAGAGGAGCCTAATATGGCTCGAAAACGTTATACCAATTAAAAATTTATACTTGCTATTTAGTGCTGAGTTTTATTTACACTTATTTAATCAAATCAGGTAAATCAGAAAATAAGGTAAATCAAACTCTTATATTTATGGTGTGTAAAGACAATAAGCCATCGAGTATTTGGATCATGAAGGTTTTCAACTATAAAGAAAATAGCATCTTCATATAAAATTCCTTCTTGTCCAACGATTGAAAGATTAATTTCCAATAAATATAGTAATATAGTATCCATAGTCAAACAACAGCTCAAACAGAAATTTTATTTATTGATAACTGATTTATGGACAGACATCCAGAAGAGGAATTACATTATCTTGACTGTCTGCTTTATAGATGAGGAAAATAATTTATGTAATGTTCTTGACTGTCTGCTTTATAGATGAGGAAAATAATTTATGTAATGTAGCATTCAATGGTTTTATATTGAAAGAACAGTATATTAGCAAGTATCTAGCTAATAAACTAAAGCAGTTGGTAAAATACTGGGAAATAGATGAAGAATATGTCGATGCAACTGTTACTGACAATGCAGCAAAAAAAATATCGATAAAATCATTGATGTTCAACACCACTTCTTAGCATATTAATTCTATATATTTTTATACAGATTTTTTCTTTCTTTATTTTAAGGTTAGATTAGGATAAATTTAGTTAAGCCACTGAATTTCACATTGGATATTTTTAGTTAACAAGCATTTCAGAACTCATCACTCATGATGGGTTTAACTGGCACATTAAAGAATGGGGTTCAACAGGCTGGGCCCAGTCTCCTCCTGAAAACTGGAGGTAAGAGAAATGAATTCAGATCATCCAAGGTAGTAAACAACTGCTTTACTACACAGCATCTGGTCAATTTATTTCTTTTAAATAATTCCTCAAATTGTGTTGAATCTGTCAAAATTATAAAAATTTTTTAAATATGATTTATAAATGACACTTATAATCATTTAAAAATCATAAGCAGCTCATAAATTTCAATACAATATAGTTTTTCTATAAAAACAATTTAAAAACTTAGCAAGCTTAATGGATCTATTCCTACAAATCCATCAGGCTAATTTTCTTCATTTTTCCTTTAACTGAAAAATTAAAAAGAAAGAATTGGAAAATATCCAGGTTTATAATATAGTATAATATAATGATTCTAGTTGGAAGCACTGCTATAAAGCACCACTCAATGAGAAAAAGAATAGCCACTCAATGAGAAAATAATAATAATAATTATTATTATTATTTAAATATTTTTATACTATTAAAATGTTGTTTTATTATAAAAAAACAA